>CAJGYO010000197.1:0-110157 GCA_904845875.1 Miscanthus lutarioriparius
GGGAATGGAACCTTTGACATGCTTTATTTAATGTGTAGTCTACACACATCTCCATTTTCCATTTTCTTCCTAATTCAATATGATTGGCTAACCACTGGATGGATACTTGATGAATCCGCGCCAAGAGCTTCGCACTTCGCTTAATGGCCCCGCACTTCTCCCTCGCCGAATCGGGCGCAGGTGTCGCTTTCCACCGTCCGAGCCTCCTACGCCCAAGGCATGCTCGGCGACTTCTCGTGAGTGATGCCCGGTGAGATGTCCGAGGGCTCCATGCGCTAACATATCGACATTCGCGAGAAAGTCGACGAGCATGGCTTCCATTTCCTCGTCGAGGGTGGCGTTGACCTCATCGCTCACCGTTGAGCAGCTTAGTCAACCGGCGAGCTTGCGCCTTCGCGGCTCGAAAGTCCCTGCCGCGCTTGAGCTCCGTACTTTGCTATCGAGTTGGTTGAGGTAGACAATGAGTGCCCCTTGCATCCATGATAGCCTCCTCGTGATTCGATGCATCGACGTCAGCCAGATGCATGCTCTCATGCGGACTTGATTTGATGACGCCTGCTGGGGTCCCAGATTTTGAGCTTGAGGTAGGTGTAGTTCGGACTGCCATGAACTTGGCATAGCACGGCACCCTAGAATGGCGTGGTAGTTCTTGAATCCAACCATCAAGGTGAGGATTCTTGCGGTAGTTGGAGGAGGCCAAGCAGACTCAAGAATCATCGCGCCCGAGGGGTCGCAAGGCTTCCCTAGCATGATGCCATGGAAGGTGCGGACCCCTCGAGCATCGACCGGTCGAGCTCTAGGAGCACCATGGTGTTGGCGAGAGGATGTTGAGGCCGCTTACCCGCCCATCAAGACTTTGGTGCTTGGTGTTGCCGATATCCGGTCGACAATTTAAGCGGTATTGCCTGTGGTTTGGGACATAGTCGGGTGGTCTTCCGATCGAAGGTGATCACCTCCCAAGACCAAGAAGGTACGAGGAGTAGCTATTCAACCAGAAGACCTCCTGCTCCTCTTTCGTTGATTTACTGAGGCACGCCAAGGCCCATCAAGATCATGAAGGCATTGTGCACCTTAGGGAACCCGCCGTCTTGTCGTTGTCTCTGCTGGCCGGGCGCCTTCTTCCTCAAGCCGCCATCGGAAGTCCGAGCTGGGAGTAGGCCGAGCATGGTGCATTCTTCGAGGGTGTGCTTCACCGCCTTGGTGGTAAGGGCACGGCTTGAGCATATCGTCAATAGTCCGGCCCGTGGCGGGCCTGGGCCTCGTGATCCGCTTACCGCGATGAATCAGCCTTGAGGGCCTCTTTGCTTCTCCCCGACGCCTCTTTTTTTCTTTTTCTTGAGAACGGAGGCCGAGGCCCAAAGGCCTCGGCCCTCCGCCTTTGCTTCATTGTCTGGGAAGATGGCCTCGACAGCTTCTTCGCCCCGGGCGGTGGTGGCGAGATCGAGGAGCGCCGCCACCGAGGTTGGTACGCCTCGCCTAACTCTCGACTGTGTCTTGCGAGGTGCCGAGAAAAGCCCGACAACTTCTAAGTCGCCGACACGGGCAACTCGCCGGCCGGAAAGTTTGGATGAAGTCTCGAGAGACTTCGTCTGCTTTATGACATTCTTGAGGTCCCAGAGTTCTGGCGCACGAGTGCCCTAGAAATTCCTGGCGAAGACCTTGACCAAGTCGCGCTGGCCAGAATGAGGAGGGAGGAGGTGTTCGAGTGCTCGCGCCGGTCCCGACAGAACAAGGAAGGTTACGGATGATGAGCAAGTCATCGCTCACGCACCTAGCCGACAAGCCGTGGTAATCGGTCACCACACCGGGTTGGTCTCGCCACCGTATTTCGTGGAGATTGGCCGGTGCCGAACCGAAATGGAGCGTCATGGATGGCCTCTTGAAGACTCAGGGCCAAGGCTCAGGAAGGATCGGGTCCTCCTCACCGTCAGAAGCGCCACCTCGGTGTGGTAGTCGGGCGAGCTCCATTATTGCATGGCGCTGTCAGCCGACCACATCGTGGTCTCTTATGCTCGGCTTGTCGCCGAGGCGGTCGTGGATCGAGGGCCTTGAGGCGATCGGCATCAAGGTCATGGATATGCCTCACGCCGCCGAGACGTGGAGCTTTCTGGCCGATTCACGGCGGTTTCGAGAAGGCTCGCTTGCTGACCCGCCGCCCTCCGGTAGAGGGCTCGGCATCGCGGACTAGCACGCCACGCCACACGCTCGCCAGCGCAATTGAAGATTGGGGTTGCTCACTTGCTTGGCTGCTGTTGATGGCGGCACGCTAGGGCCCCACCAGCCTCCCTCCGCCATCATCAGCGACCTTGCCGCTCCCGCCGAGAGTGTCTCTTGAGTCGCTGCAGCAGGAGTCGATCTTGGTCGACTTTTGCCCGGAGCCTGCAGCGCCCAGTGTCTAGGCTGAGATCCGGGGCGACGCTCACGCTCCACGCTGCCTGAGCTCGACGAGCTGGGTGCGCCGCCCTTTGGCGGAGCGAGAGACCCTGGCTCCGCCTCTCACCCTCATTATTTGCCTCGGATTCCGAGTCTGACCGGAAACACTCTCGAGCGGGATCAAGTGCTTTCATCATCTGAGTCGGAGTAGCCGGGCGTAGTCGCTATGCCAAGAAACGACGATAGCCTCGGGTCACGGGCCCGAGTCCGGCCCACCCATGCCTCGCCCCTCCGAGGAGTCGCAGGGGTCGAGATTGTGGTGGAGAAGTCGAGGGCTAATCGCTGGTGGTGTTCCAAGGGTTCCGCTGCACGGAGGCGAGGGAAAGCGTGAGAGGCGGCGGTGATGTTTTTCACTCAAGGGGTACAGGATGGTGCCACCGGCTCGCTTTCACCGAAGTTGATTCTCGATGTGGTGGGCGAGCTTGACGACGGACGCGCGCGGCCATCGACGCCCTTCTTCCTTGCCTAGGCTTAGGCTAGACAGTCCCTCAGCCAGGACTCGTATCAACAAATGGGCATGGATGTTGGAGGAGGCAAGGCAGCCGCCGAGCTCGTATGCCGAGTAGTCCCGCCGCTGCCGCGTTCGGCGAAGGACGAGCGGCGCCCAGCGCCGCTTCGCGCCGGCCAGCCGATGCGACGCCGCCACCAATGGGGCTCGGGTGAGGAGTACCATATCGCATCTACATCCTAAAGACATGAATTTAGGCTCCCAAACGCACTCACCGTGTCGACGAGTGGGCATATGGGGTCACCATCTAGAACTTGTTGGGACGATCACGATAACACGCAGAGGCCCCTACCTAGCGCGCCAACTGTCGGTGTTTCGGACCGGGGTCCTCAACCAACTAGTAAAAGTGAAATGCGTGCCCTTAATCCCTGATGGTGATGCAAAGAGACATAAGGTTTATATCGGTTCAGAAATGGTGCCTCACGGCCCCACCGAGAGATCGGTCTTGTATTCTTTGCATCAAGTGCTTGTAGTAGGGGGGTTATGTCGAGAGGAGCTAATCCCAGGTCTCAAGTGGGACGGTGTGAGGTTGAGACGCCGCTTCTTGCCACTGAGCGTGGGTGTTACAGTGATGTGTCTAGGGAGTATGGGAGCACGGGTTCTATCAGACGCTCTTCCTCTTTTTTCGCCCCCGAGCTATCCTCGGCCGCTTCCTTTTATAACCGCAAGGAAGGAGCCAGAGTACATGAGTGAGCTACACGTGGAGCCTACTGCAGCTTTAGTCTCAGAAAGATGGCGTTGGGAATGAGAGATCCAGATTTGTTCCGCGCTACTGTCGGTTAGGGTTTGAAGTGGTTGAGGTCGGGAGTCCTTGTCGATGTCTAGTCAAGATGAGTTCCATGGCCGGAGACATGTCGTGCTTTGGTGGACTCTTGGCCTAGTGGAGTGCCGAGGCCCAAGTGGTTGTAGCTAACCGCCACGAGGCCTCGATTGCCGAGGCTCTAGCGGGTGTTTGTAGCCGACGCGCCGAGGCTCGATGGTTGAGAATTTCAAGTGGGAGCTGGGGCCTATGTAATCGATTCCGAGGCTATAGCGACCTGTTTAGGTGGAAAAGTGTGGCATGGTAAAAGGAGATTTGATCGCGGTCCCATCGCCTCGCTGTCGCACTCGCTTGCCGTGGCTAACGAGGGTGCATTCAAGCGCATTAAATGGATGGGACAACCCGCCAGGGGGGTTGAGGCGAGGCGAGGATGCGGACGAGCTCGGCCTTGGTCGAGGAGAGAAGAACTGTGACGTCCGAGGTCCCGCCGGGGTCTCGGACGAGGCGAAGAACGGGCAACTGGGTTTCTCTCGGCCGTTGAGACTATAGGGACTCGACTTGACCTTCCACGCCGCTTGTCCTGGCGCAGGGGTGAGGTAGCACAAGGCAAGACGTGTCGTAGGGTGAGCAAGGATGAGCACAAGGCGTAACCTCGCCTCGTCTCCCGTTCCGCCGGTCGCCACCGCTTGA
The DNA here is from genome assembly GCA_904845875.1 of Miscanthus lutarioriparius. NCBI lineage: Eukaryota > Viridiplantae > Streptophyta > Magnoliopsida > Poales > Poaceae > Miscanthus > Miscanthus lutarioriparius. The sequence goes on from CAJGYO010000197.1 coordinate 4,392, forward strand.
TCGGTGGAGAAGTCCGAGCACTGTGTGGTCGATCACCGGACATTGATCCCGCAATACAAATATGTAGAACGGGTAGTACATAATGTAAAAATATATGAACTCAAGAAGAATCGAATGGTGATGAAATAGAGTATGCACTCGCTATCGCTGGTGTGAATACTTAGTGTTATTATGAAGATGTATTTATATTTAATATAAACCAACCCGACAGCTAGTGTAGCGAAGTTCCAACCCTAGCTAGCCTCATAACCATAACGTGGAGCACGGAGCCCTGTATGCAGGAAGAACAAAGCGTCATAAGGAGTCACGACCACCCATAACGCAGAGGGCGACGCCGTGCATGTGCATGGAGGAGCAGAGATGTGGACGCCTCGGGGACATCTGCAAGGCCAACATGACTGCTCGAGGTTCGGAAAATCGCTTGAAGAACAAACATGGAGAAAACAAATGAGAAACATTATGATGATAAATGGAGAACTATGAATATTTAGAAGAATATTAAAGTGCGATTTATTTTAGATGTAACACCGGTCGACGGCAGATGGCGTTATCTCGCCGACGCTGACGGAATTTTCGATCTGGGTGTTGGTTCGTGACCACGACTTGAGTTCGCGCAATTCTGTAGACGCCAAGGCAAGATGAAAGTCGACCAGACGTAATTCTTGAGATCCCATCCGTTCACTATGTATCAGACGACAAATTTCACGGTATACGCAATCGTCGGCTAAAGATGCTCGATGGGGCCCTCCGAGGGGTATCCCACGAAGGTAGATTGATCGGTGAAGGTGCGCGGATAGAATCGGATGGTGACACAAGGCGTAGACAACATTTAGATGTGTTCTGACCGCTCGATCGACTTAATACCCTACGCCCTGCGGTCTTTAGTGTATTGTATTGAGATGTATATAGATCGATGTCCACTAGGGACCCCTGCTCTCCTTATATACTCTAGAGGGTAGGGTTACAAGGAAAGCATCATATTTGGTACTATATACAATATCTTATGGTGCACGCCGACCAAAGGCCAGGCACGCCTTGATCTTATAATGGGCCACCCTAATGGTGCGTCCATGTCTTGTCTTATGGATAACGGGGTCATATCCCCACAACAGGTTGGATGGGATCATGATTTAAACTATGTAACTTATGGTTTCTGAAATTTTTTAAATCGTACAGATACACCAAACGCTATAAGGTATAGTGGCACCAGCCTCCCTTAAAAAATGCAATTTATGTTCAAGCATAAGGGATTTCGTAAGACATTGACACTTCCATAGGATAGTCGCTATGCATAACAGCTAATAAAGATATTGCATAACTAAGACATATGGTAGATAGTAGTGACAATCACATATAGGCGAAGAGTCACCACTTAATTTAGTTTCAAAGGCCTCTGTTTTAGTTTCGATTTCACTACTTCAACCATTCAAAGGTTTCAATAGCAATCAAGGTGTAGAGTGAATTGGTTGTTTTAGGTTGCCCGACCTTATCATTTATCACCGTAAGTTCAAAGAACGTAAAAAACAATGGAACACAAGGCACAAATCATTGTGACTTCTTAAATTCACATAGAGACAGAGGTCATGTTGAAGATTTTGGTTTTCAAGAGAGTTCTTAAAAGACCCGATAATGTATGAATAAAGCTCGACTCAGCTTTTCCGAACTCCGAGAAGTCATGTCCGATGTCAGAAGGGGAAGAAGTTAGTTGAGACCAAAGTGGACCATGCCCTCGCCCAACTTGATCTCCACTCTGGAAATCATAACTTGGTACTTTTCATAGGTGTTCGTAACTTAATTACTTAGACTGCTTATTTTTATTTGGTCAAGCTCGCCTCTAATGTCGTTATTAATCAAGTTAGATGCTTTTACATTAACAGGAGTACATGTAAACCCATGTTCTTTATCTTTAATGGTCCGCTCTCCACAGAGAATGAAACTTTGTCTAAGAAATTTTTGATTGACTTTTTAAACGAATGTATAAGATTTTTTGTTCTTTCACATGTCTACAATGTTCTTTATTGGGTCACTCCCTATTGCTGTTTTCAAATGATTGATTCATGAGAATTATTTTTTCAAATCATTTTAGTGTTTTTATATAAGTAAAATCTCGTGAGCTTTTGCCACAAGCTTAATATCTCAAGACCTGTAATTTTATGAAGTAAGGAAACATGACCCGCTTTTTTACCTTTATCATTATGAAGATCCGAGGTAAAGGGAACCTTGAATGTACCTCATGTCCTTAACGCAGCTTATTCTGCGGACTCCCTCTTAACACGAATTGTGCAAAACCTTGAGCTTTGTTAGACCTCCAATGCTACGAATTAATTAGAGCAATTTATCTACATCTCGCATGTAATCCTGCTACTGCTAATAAATGTATTCATGCTGCCTTGTTATCGCTCTAATCTACATACTGCAAGCCAAGAACTCGTAGATTGCACAAGGTACATAATGATTTGGGAAGTCCAGACCTAATGATTTGGGAAGTCCACGAGAGGGCAATCTCAGGAACTTTTTGTTGATTATTAGTAGACCGAATCATCCCTACTTATTTAAATCATCCATTTCATTCGTAAACTAATCCAGCTTCAATTAATATGTGAATTAGGGCCTGCTTGGTTACCACGCCACCTCCTAAAATTCCTGCCACATCGTAATATTTGGACACATACATGGAGTATTAAATATAGACTAATTACTTAAACTAATTACATAACTTGCTACTAATTTGTAGACTTAATCTTTTAAGCCTAATTAGTCCATGATTTGACAACATGGTGCTATAAAGAACATGTGCTAATGATAGATTAATTAGGCTTAAAAATTCGCCTTGGAAATTAGCCTCCATTTATATAATTGGTTTTGTAATTAATCTATATTTAATGCTCTTATTAGCATCTAAACATTGATGTGACATAAATTTAGGAGCGTTTCAAAGAACCAAACACCCTTAGTAAGCTTCATATTTATCTCGCTTTTGAAATTTGTCGCCACTCCGCTTGTTCCACAATCTCCAGCTACCTAATATGAAATGTCACCGCTATCGTTACTAGATTTTTGACTTTTGAAACGGGTTGAGGAATCAAATAATCTTGTTACGGTGATATGAACTTTATGTGTGTATGCACAAATGTACAATACTATAAATGCATACCTTATGATTACAAACCATCAATGAGAATTTTAGCCATGCACAAAATTTAATTTGTAATATTGACATTCAACATCATATTATCGTCTTTTTAACAATACAACACTTTTATGCTCAAATTATCGGGGCATATTTGTTCCTGTTGCAACACACGGAAAGAAAATGTCTATACAGTACGGTTGGTGAGCCTGCGACGCCACGTACTCCGTGACTGTATTAATTTCACGAATTTTGCTTTTGGATTAAATGTCACTTTAACGTTATTATTTAATTTCACAGATTGTTATCTTATCGCATTACTATATGTTTTAGTACAAAAATTTATTTATCCCTGTAGCAACACGGACACGCTTTTTCTACTAATTTTAATTTTAATAATCGGAAACCCTCATCGCCTGCCTTCACCGCCTCGCTGTTTTAGGCCCGCAGGGAAAGCCGCCCATATAGCCCATCGCGCATCCAATTTCCAATGGGGAATTCTGTGTTTTTTAAAAGATTGTAATGCTTTGTGTGCCTTGAAAAGTTAATACCAAGCCATCGCTTAACTTTTTGTGTTTCCATGTTATCGCCGTTGGGCTTGACTCTAACGCCGCCAAACCGTCAGTGTGAAAGTTGAAAATACTTAAGTCTAATATATCATTTTTTTATTCCATGTTCTTACGATTCAATAAAATCAATCTGAAATAGATTCGTCGAGATCTATAATTTTCATATAAAATTATTTCATTTAATTCCACAAAAGATATGATTTTTTAAAACATATTAATCATATCGAATCATATTTTTTTGCAGAATTAAATGAAGATGATTTTATATGAAAATTATAGATCTCGATTTATCTACAACTTTCTAGTTTTGAGTTTTTTTTATTCAAGTCATAAGATGCTAAAAAAATTAATGACATATTTAGACTTAAGCTGATTTTTTTGATTTAAGTATTTTTGACTTTTTACATCTACTTGGCTGATTTGCTATGTTCTCAAACCGACAGCTTATATTTGGATAAAAAAGTTAAAACAAATGGACGTCAAGAAGATTGCGATTTTTTTAATCACACGCCAGCAATTCCCCATTTCCAATCCTTTCTCCGCTCCCAGCCTCCCCACCAGGCACCAGTCTCTCGGTCTCTCCCCCACCCGCAGCGCCCACTGCGTCTCGCCAGCTCCGCTCCCATCTGCGCCGCCAGAGCGCCTTCCCGGCCGTCGCCGTTGACTCCGTCGCCCAACAGCAACACAACAGAGCAGATCCCCATCGCCGCCGCCTGTCTCCGTTGCTCCGGTGACCGAAGCACAGCCGCACAGGTACGCTTCTCTTCCTAGTCCAGGTGAGCGCGATGGTTAGCTCTGCACTGAGGCGGTGTCTCCTGTCCCGTGACTCTCTCCATCATTCCTTTCCTCCCCACCTGCCGCCTGCCGCTGCCAGCGCCTTCCGTCGCTCATTCCAGTCCAGTGAGCATCCACCCTCCAGCCCTCCTCCGATCCTGCTTTTCTTGGCCTCCCATGAGTGGTATCTCTTGAAACAAAAGATAACACCTCATGGAGGTCCTCGTGCTGTATGATGCCCATAGTTGTTATACTTGTGTACCTTTCCCCAAAGTCGGTTATAACAGTAAATTGAATCGAATGGCCTTGGAGATCTAGGTCTGATGTGAATTCTTTGTCTAGCTTTCAAGCTAAAACCATCATTTCCTTATACTTCTGGTGTAATAATACTTTAAGAATGAAGAATTGACTCTTGAATGGTCTCAATCAGGCTGATGTTGATATGGCTATCTTGTTCGACTGTTTCTGTGCAGGGGATGGCGAGACTATGGACGAATTCGAAGAGCGGCTGTTTGGGAGGAAGGGCACAGATGAAGGATCACTTACGCGAAGCTTGATAGGGCTGAGAACGCTGGTAGGAGATACAATATGGGCTCTGGGATGGGTGGTTTCACTGGGTTCAGTGACAGGAGCAGATCTGGGTCGTCCATGGGTGGTTTCCTGGGTTCGGTAACAGGAACAGCTCTGGTTTCCTGGGTTTGCTGCATCTGGCGATAGGAGCAGCTCTGGGTTGATGGGTGGTTTTGATTCTTTGCACGATGGCTTAAGTGATAAGCTTGCTAATGTGGCACGCAACTTCCAAATGGAGGAGGAGGACGACGACGACGGCGGCGACTGGGAAGATGATTTTGAGTTCAGGTCTGATGTGCCGTATAAGCGAGGTTCGACATATTCTGTTCGGGTAAGCAGTAGTTTGGTTTGTCAGTACATAGCCAGAATTATTGGAGTCATCTAAAATCTTTTGCAGCCTATATGATTTTGTTATCCTGTGTAAGCATTCAGGAATTAGTGGGTAAAGTGTGTGGGCTAGAAATGTCTGCTATCCTTAAGTCACAGTAAAATCGTGTGTTTTACTAGCTGATGTTTGTCAACAAAATGGGAATTTCATTTCCAATACCCAGATTTACTCTTTATAATACCAATATACCATGTGTACTTTACAACTTTCTTTCTTCATTTATTAGTTTATTCGTGATCTGCTCCGCATGTGGTTGCTATTCTAATGCCTTGTTTCATTCAATTCTGATAAGTGTAGGACCTTGACCTTAGAAGACCTGCAGCCGCAAAGAACCCTCCTAGACCACAGTTTGAAACAACTACAGCGGAGGTTTTGAAGAAGGCTGATTTAGGGTGAGTATATCTGCCTGACAACACAATGAAATTGACTACAGTTTCTATTTTATATTGAAATGTGTATTTTATATTGAAGAACCCTCCTTGATTGTTTCTGTTGGTTTCAACTCTAGCCTACCCCAACTTGTTTGGGACTTAAAGGCTTTGTTGTTGTTGTTGTTGTTGTTCTGTGCTCACGGCTTTGTAAATTCTAGGGCTGCTAGGTAACACAAAGCTCAGGAACACAAAGAGTCTATGCTGACCTCTTTCCCTATGGCAGGTGGGCTATGCCACCACCTTCTAGAAGGTGTCCCCATGTGTCATAGTGAAGGTTGGATACTTGTGTCATGTTGGATGCTTCCTCAGGGGCCCATAAACTGTGTGCTCTCCCTTTAGCCAATAAGAGAAGAGAACCTCGAATCCAAGGGTGGAGATTGACTCTAGAAGTGTTGGGAGGATCATGGTATCGAATCCACAGGGAACAAGGAGTGATAGGAATCTAGAACTAATGATTTTCTATGAGTTGTGGAGATGAAAGGAGGTGGACTACTATGGGTTATTCTGGAACTCATACTTGAACAAGAGGTGGACACCAGGATGGAACTAATAATCACTGTTAACACTAAATCTATGTTACTCTGACATTTTCTTCTGATTTTTCTACTTCTGTTTGAATTTAGCAAATTCAAGGTAGTTCATTGCAATGAAGTACATGTTAATCACTATGCCACCGCTTAATTTACTAGTGCATAAAAGAAGCTTATATACATATTGAATGGTTTTGGTTTGCAAACATTTGACTGCACGCAAGCATCGAAGCAAGTATTCAAATGCGAGCCATGTGTTTAATGTTCCAAGTTTCAACGTATGAAATACATATATTTTGACTGATCGGATCAATTTGCAAAGAAAATCAGTTCACTGTGGAAAACTATGTCAATAAATATTCACTGTTCGGTTGGTACACTTCCAGCTTGTTTTAGCTTGTTTCAGCTTATTCTCTCTCACGTAAAACCATTCAATCATCCAAAACAAGCCAAAATCTACTGTTCACCGGAGCATCCGAGCGAGCTGATTACTGTTTGGTGCCTCTTTGCAATGAAGAGACATGTAATGTTTCTCCATAGATTAGATCTTGAGCTTTGGTCTGGTTGATGAATTCATGTTTGTCTACATGTACATTCTAGTTTCACCTTAACAGATTTGGAACTGTTTCTTGCAGAACGTTAGATTCTCTCCAAATTTCTTACAGAAGCTGGAATTATCATCAAGAGAAGCCAGTAACCACTGATACTCAAGTACTCATTATATATGACGACAGCTTTTTGGGGCAAGATATTCCTTCCTTTTAGTGAAATTGTCAGATCCTGTCGTGTTAGATAGTTGTTTATCATGCAATACTGGGAGCAGCTATCCTGAATGCATTACTCCATCCTGATAGTTATGCAGCATGGATATGGATACATGTATCAATATCCGACGGACACGGATACGTGTATCAATATCCAACGGATACGGATATGGCATTTTTAGAAAAATGATATGTATTGATATTTTAAATAAATAAACAATTAGGCATATGAAAATTCTATAAGCAGTAGCAGCCTAGCAAGAAGTTACCATGCATTCTTGCAATTACGTTGTTATTCTCATCCTTGTATAAACGCTTTAGTCCAGAAGTAGAAACTTGAGGAGGACTCACTACTCAAGCATATCAAAATGCGAACCATCTGTATGTATCTCACAAGTTCTAATGCAATGTTATCTTCACCAGCTTGACAAGATCTTAAAGAGGTGGTTTCTCCCAAGAGGGAGAACAGCCTTTGAAGGTGTACTGCTAGGTATGCGGACACAATCTTGTTAGGCATTCCATTAATTCCAAATTTCTTTAATGCCGCTTAGACCTAAAGAGCATGCCTGAACCATACTAAAAACTATTGTGATAAGTTAGATCTCAATGTCAGGTGGGAGGAGCTTACCTCTGAGAAACTTATCATTTTTTGGTGGGAAAAAGATATCAATATCCGGAGAGAAATTAAACAAATAATTGTCGAGGAGAATAGCAAAAGTGGAACTCAGGCAGCGAATTCACCGATCAGCAACCAACACACATCATTCGGGGCCTTTGCCCTACTCTCCCTTTTCTTGGAGCAGAACAGCTATGGACAGAGAGGCTGCTGGCAAACGATAGGCATCGCCATGGCGCCTCGTGGCAGCAACCACACCATGGGCAGTCACGCTCTGCTACCGCCCCTGTGCCATCGCCTCCTAGCGCAGTGCAGCTGCTGCCTCATCTTCTGAGCAGCATAACACGCCATCGTCTCCGGGAGGAGATCAGGAAGTCAGGAGCTCGCAACTGGGGGCCACTGCCACAGTAATTCCTGAGGACCTCACCGCTGCGGTCACTTGGTGGCTATGTATGAGATCTCGCCAGACGGGCATAGAGCGAGTTGTGGCGGCCGGTATGGGGAGAAATGATGCGGCAGATGGAGGTGCAGGAGTTACTACAAGCAAATCCACTGGTGGATCACATATCAATCTGCATATCCAACAACCCCAACGTATTGGCAAGAAGTAGGTGTGTATTGATATTTATCCGATACGGGATACGCCCCTAGTCCCTACCTCGACGATCTGGGTAGAATAGCTGGAAAGAGATCCCGATGCCACTGCTATGCCAGGATCTTCTTACGCTTTTGCATTTGTAATTCTGTATCATAGTCAATACATATGTTTGCCATGGTTTTTAACCTACTCATTTTCTTCACAGACCCGATAAGTGCAAAAAGCTCAGCGAAGATTGCTGGGATAAAATTGCATGTCCTTACATGCATAGGAAAGTCACGCCACGGGAGAAATTTACAATGCATGCGTTATTCCAAGCATGGATCGTGCTAAAGCAGATGAGACCCTCCATCATCCATCTCCTTGCTTTCATTGACGGTCATCCAGCTCACAAGGTTGGTGCATTGAATAAAGTGGGTAAGTAAAAGAGTTAAGATAAAAATTGTGTGTCCTTACATGCATAGAAAAGTTACTACCACAAGAGAAATTTACAATGCATGCGTTATTCCAAGCATGGACTGTGCAGGCAGGTGGCAGACCCTCTTCATCATCCATCTCCTTGCTCGGTAGCAGGTGATCTCGCTTTTGCTTCCTCGCATGTGTTAGAAGCCGAGTAAATTAGAGAGAGAGGACTGCTAAAACTGTTCATGAGCTTAATTTACATCATTTATTTTTAATAGCAAAAGGCATGGTAGTTTATAGCGGTTAAATTTCAAGTAATAAAAGGCACGGTACATATTTGCCACGATCGTCCATTTGAGTGAGGCCTTTAGTAAAAAAATTTCATTGTCCAATTGAATTACCCTCATGTACCAATGAGTAAATGAATGAAGATAGGTAAACTAATGCAGAGAGGCAAACTTGGATAGATTTTGCAGGAGCTATATATTGTGTCCTCCCATGCATGTGTGTGCAGTGAATGAGGTCGGTGGTCCTGTTGCTCTTCCATGCATGCATATCGGTGGGGCATGCAAAGTGAAGTGGGGAGTGTATTATACTCTTTGGTGCATTGAATGAAGTAGGTAGGGGGTCCAATGAAATCTTTTGCAAGGTAAAAATTGCCCCATCTTCTATGCATGATGTTACCATGAAGAGTTACATCACCGTTTTTTACATGGAGGAACTTGTTGCCTCAGCTTTTACATGCAAGGGCGCAGCTCCACATGAGGCCAAAGCAGAGAGTCTCTTAACTCGACAAAAAAAAGTACTGCTATACAGAAATTTAATCGCATGTTAGAACATTATAGTTAGTCAGATGATCTTATCGCCCAGATTTGCCATGAGCATGTGTGCAATAGGTACCTAATAGTGCATGTTTTACAAATTTTATTTTGGTAGGCTAACATCTCTTTTACACCATGCATGTCGGCCGGTCCTTATCGGTGCATTGCCAACACCTCCCAACGAACTCCTGCATGGCCACCACTCCCAAACGTGGGACAATGTGTTGCTTTGGTTGGGCCCCACTAGCATCGATGGGCTACTCTCGCCTTGTGGTGGCGAGATATGCCCGTGCCTCCTCTCCCGCTCTTGCCTATATAAGGATGTGTCATGCTAGCCATTCCTTCACCACCCTCCTCCCATTGTTTGCAAGTGGCCTTGTCATATCTCATATAGTTCATCCTCAGTAGTACCTCGCGGTGTTGCTTCTCCCATTTATTACGTTAAAACCACCAAGACAAGTGCAACTGCGATTGCCATTTGTCAGCAAAGATTAATGGAGTGACAATGACATATTGCATACTGAAGCCCTCAGATAGTAGGTTTGTGCTCGAACCGGACCTAATGAAAGATATTGTAAAATAGGTGCTTCCTTATGGATGGCCTCGAGAGGCTCGAGGAAGGTTTGCATTTGGGCTAAAATAGGTGCTTCCTTATGGATGCCTTGAGAGGCTCGAGGAAGGTTTGCATTTGGGCTAACTTGGTTAACATGTGCATATGATCCTAGAAGCGATTTCGTGCACTTACATCTCGTGATTCTAACTTGTTCGGGAGAAAGGGTTACATTTGACCTAACTTGCTTAACATGCATATGAACCTAACGGTCTACATTTGAGCTAACTTGATTGCGAGGAAGGCCTACGTTTGGGCTAACTTGGTTAACGTGTGGGTATGAACCTAACAGTTCACGTTTACTCTAACTTAGTTAGGAGGAAGGCCTACCTTTGCGCTAACTTGTTTAACATGTGCCCATAAACCTAACAGTTTACCTTTGAACTAACTTGATTAGGAGTAAGGTTTGCATGTGATATGACATAGCAGTTCATATGTGAGCTAACTTATTTAGGAGCAACAATTTCATTTGAGCTACCTTGGTTGGCATGCCAATACGAACCTATCAGACACGCCTTTGTGCGCTCACACTGTTTCCCTTCCTGTTTCTTCCTTTTCCTTTCGTTCACATCTCTCCTTCCGTCTACTAACTTTTCCTTTGTCCTCTTGGTCATCATTTCTCTACATGATTTTTTTAGCTTCCAAACGTGTACAGGACCGCATTGATGGCACATGGAAGGTGCTTCCTCTAGCCGCCCAAGGAAGAGGGTGCGGGGAGGAGCAGTGCAGCTTCACCCAAGGTGTCACTATATACTCCTCTTTTTATCGTTTGGTATACCTGCCATGTGATGCCCATGGACGTGTATTTTTACCTATTATAAGGATGGTGTTTTGTCTTCTTTTTAGCGTTTACCATTCCCTCTTCGATTATGTTGTTCCCATATCTAAAATTAGGCACTCATCCCGTGTCTTCCCTTTATTGCTTTTGGCACATGGTTGTAGCTATAGGTGAGGGTACCAAAGACGTGAGAGGCAACAACGCCGGAAATCCAAAAGGCAGCTAAAGAAACAAGGTTGGTTGTGTACCTTCTCGTTTGTATGGGGGGTGCTTGTGCGTGTTGCTTTCCCTTTGTTAACATGCAGATTTTGATTTCAATCGCAGGAAATTGTGGTGAGGCTCACGAAAAACAGGTGATACTATGTCCCGCCTAATGACGCCGCTTCCATCGGAAAATGGATTCGTGAGCCCGTCTAAAGACGTGCCTTTTGTAGATTGCCTTCCACCAAACTTCATATTACGGGCCTCCAAAGACACCAATGTCAACATTGTGGTGCACAGCTTTGGTACCAAGAACGTGTTAAAAGGTCATATCCAGTGACGCAGCGCTAATCGATTCCACCTTTGCTGTAAGGGAGGGAAGGTCAGTTTGCCGTTTCAAAAGACCCTCCTCCCTTCCTAGATGGCCTGCTGAATCCAAATGGTGGTGCTCTTTCCAAATATTTTATTAAATCTATTCGTTCCTATAATTCTATGTTTGCATTCACATCCCTTGGTGCTAAGATTGACACAATTTGTGAACAAGGGCCCCTGGTCCATACGTTTTTTAAGATCAATGGACAGGTGCACCACAGAATCGGATCTTTGCTGCCGGATGAGGGTGCAGCCCCAGTTTATGCACAGCTCTATATTTTTGACACTGAAAACGAAGTTCAAAATCGAATATCGATTTTTGATAAGCATAAGGAATCTGACGATGGTAATCAGGTTGACAAACAGATAGTTGAGGGATTAGTACGAACATTTGATGAATCAAATGAGCTGGTTAAATCATTTAGGGCAGCTAGGGACCCATCTGTGCAAGAGTCGTTACAACCTTACGCCTTTAGGCTTCTACACGATAGGTCCAAGAACATGCCCCAAGATAGTGCACCGCAGGTCCGAGATAGTTGGTTTGATAGTCGGGGACTTCTCTGAGGAAAAGAAGAGTCCAGATATAATCATTCAGGAGAGGGGTGGTGGCCTTAAACGGATTAGTAACCTACATGCCAACTATATGTCCTTACAATACCCGATTTTGTTCCCTTATGGAGACCAAGGTTTCAAAATAGGAATTAAGTACAATAGGTCAAAGAACCTTGAAGGTTGGAGTTAGAGGTGACGCCACAATGCTTGAGTACTATGCTTATAGGTTACAACAACGCAGAGATGCGAGGCAACCACATTGATACGTGGTGACCGATTATTCAAGCAATATATTGTTGATGCTTTCGCATCCGAGAGGAGAATAGGCTTAGATTTATAGTTGCAAATAATAAAACCTAAGATCCGAGGTGTACAAGGGCTCTGGGATGCGCTTCGCAAGGGTGATGTTGATGGTAATGCCATTGGTAAGAAGGTTATTTTGCTCGCTAGCTTTACAGGAGCAAACGGTATATGGTTCGTAATTATCAAGATGCAATGGCTATTTGCCGATCATATGGACCCCAGATATGTTTATTACTTTCACGTGTAATCCAAAGTGGCAAGAAATAGCTGATGCCCTTACATTTGTTCCAGTGGCAAAGACACGATGCTAGACTCGATATAGTTAGTCGAGTTTTTAAGCTAAAGGTGGACGAGCTTGTTTCGGGTTGAAGAAAGGGACTTATTTTGGGAAGGCCTGCTTGGTGTATGGAAGCAATTCTCACCCCTTGCATTTGTTGCTTATTTGGGCACAACAAATTCACCGAGTTAGCCGTTGGGTACCTTGTTCATCTATGTTTCACGCCCCATGTATTATAATAATGTGCAATTGAATGGCTTATTTGGCTACCCGCCAACTTTCTAATCTGTGTAGTGTTTTTTTTGTTTTGAAGACTCTATACCATTGAGTTTCAAAAGCGTGGACTGCCCTAACGCTCATATTTCGTTTGGCTTGAAGGTAACACTAAAGACCCTCGCCTTCTTTTTATTGACTCAATAATATGTGCCGAGATACCGGATAAATCATCCGACCCACTAGGCTATAGTCTTGTCGATGAATTCATGATGCATGGCCCTTGTGGTCACCTGAACTGTAATTGCCCGTGCATGCAAAATAACAAGTGCTCAAAGTTCTTTCCAAAGGGCAATGAGGTAAACACGATTGTTGGTGAGGATGGCTTTGTGCAAAGTACATGCACGCCCCGACACGGGCACTTTGTTGAGCGATATGGTGTTAAGCTTGATAACAAATGGGTTGTCCCGTACAACATGACATTGTTAAAAAGATTTAGAGCACACATAAATATTGAGTGGTGCAATAAAACACATCTTATCAAGTATCTATTTAAATATATTACAAAAGGCCCGGACCGTGCTAGGGCCGTCATTGAAACGTGTGCATCGGACGGTGCTGGGACCGATTCATGTGTTGAGGTCGGTAGTAGCAACCTTGGTGCCCACGATGAGATTCTGAGGCGTGCTCGTGGATGTCGATGAGGTCCGTGAGTACATTGATTGTCAGGTATCTATCTTCCCACGGTTACCCGGCGCTGCTTGAATTTGATATTCACTATAGAACCCCTGCAGTGGAGAGGCTGGCTGTGCATCTCCCTTTCATGAATAACGTTGTGTACCCAGCTAGCCAATCCTTGTCTGATATTGTAGATAACCATCGTTACATGCGCATAACATCTAACCAATGGTTTTTCGCTAATAGGAAGTTCCAAGCGCCGAGAACTAACTTATATAGAATTCCCAACAAAGTGGGTTTGGAATAAGAAGTACAAGGAATGGCGCCGCGCAAGGGGCCCTACAAAAATTGGTAGGGCTATCTATATTAATCCGAAATGTGGTGAGCTTTATTACCTCCGTATGCTCCTCAACGTTGCCAAGGGTGCTATTGTATGAAGACCTTGAACTATTGGTGGTGTTGTATGTCCAACGCTTAAGGATGCGTGCTGTGCTATGGGTCTTCTTGGCGATGATAGTGAGTGGCATGAGGCCCTTAGGGAAGCAGCGACTATGTGGGGATCATCTGCTTGCATGCGGCAGCTACTTGTTACTATTGTGCTTTTTTGCTCTGCTTTGTGACGCATCCTCCCTCTTCCATGACTTCTACCAATTTTTCTTGACGATATACTTTATAACATCGTAAAGATGGTGCAGAGGCCTTCCTATAAAGTTCCAGAGGACCATCTTAAAAATTATGTTTTGCTTGAACTCGATAGCTTGTTTGTGAAAAATGGTGGTTTAATGAAGGACTATGGTTTCATTAGAGCTCTGACCAAGCATACGTAATAAAATTAAGAACAGGTTGCTAGTCGATGAACCGGCCTATGATTGCGAGGACCTCATGCGTGCTCCATGCCACCCTCGTTAGCTGGGCTTGACTGCTGAATGAAAAATGTCTATGAGGTTGTCACACGGTCCGTCTATGATAAATTAGGACAATGTTTTTTTGTGTATGGATGTGGTGGCATCGGCAAGACATTCCTTTGGAATGCAATTATTTCACGCCTGCGATCCGAGAACCTTATCGTCCTTGCTGTGGGCCTCATCTCGAGTTGCTTCCCTATTACTACCGGGCGGTCGTGATCGCACATTCTCGGTTTAAAATTCCTATAGTCATTGATGAGTCTTCCATGTGTAGTATTAGCAGGGAACTTTTCTTGCCGATTTAATAGTTCATAGTTCATTAATCATTTGGGATGAGGCACCTATGACCCACCGACATTGCTTTGAATCTTTAGACCGTAGTATGCGTGACATTCTTGGGGAGGCGCACCTTCATGTTTTAATAGGTTGTTTGGTGGGAAGACCGTGGTGCTTGGTGGAGATTTCCGCCAAGTACTCCTCGTGGTCGAGGGTGGCGCAGATTAGACACCATTGATGCATCTATAACTAATTCTTATCTGTGGAATCATATTAAGATTTTGAGGCTAACAATCAATATGCGCTTACTTGGGATGACCCGCAATGGCTTGCCCACTGATCGGTGAAAGCATTTAATGATTGGGTGTTGAGTATTGGGGATGGCACTCGCCACGGGTAGTACTCATACCGATGATGGAGACTCGAGTTGGTTGAGATACCTCATGACATCTTAGTTCCAAAACTTGGCTCCCCTATTGATAATATCATAAGATCTACCTATCCCAACTTAGAAACATCCTTCTCGCACCTGGACTACCTAAGGAACGGGCTATCATTGCTCCAAAAATGACACCATTGATGAGATTAATAGCCGCGTGCTTTCTTTGATTCCAGGACATGAAAAAGTATACCTCGATTACGATTCATTGGTTGAAACCTCGAAGGACAATGGTAACTCAGACATACTTTACCCCGCTGAGTTTCTAAACTCACCATGATCAAAGGCATCCCTTCTCATAAACTCATTCTTAAGGTTGGTTCACCAATGTTGTTGCGTAATTTAAACCAAAGTGTCGGACTATGCAATGGTACACGACTTATAGTAACACGCTTAGGAGACCGTGTATTGAGGCTCAGATAATAATCGGATCTAACATTGGCGACAAAGTTCTCCTTCCTCGAATTGCCTTGCACGTGTCAAGCACGAAATGGCCATTTGTTCTTAGTGACGCCAATTTCAAAGAAGATTGTGCTATGCAATGACTATAAATAAGAGCCAAGGACAAACTTTGCATAATGTTGGCTTATACTTGCCCCGCCGCTTTTTTTTTCTCATGGGCCATTGTATGTTGCTATATCACGTGTTACTTCAAGAGATGGTCTAAGTGTTTTGATTGACGACCAGATGATCTGGTCTCCAACCTCACCGATAACATTGTTTACAAAGAGGTGCTTGGGCCCTCCGGTAAGTGTTTCTTAGGTTATATAGCCTTTGCTCGCATCTTTCCAAACCTATGGTCTCCCTAACTTACCTACTTTATGGTGCTATGTTTAACACGCTTCCTTTTCTTCTCGTTGATGCCCCAACACCGGATGGAGTACACCTTGGTATCACAGATAAATCCATCAAGGCACAATTGGACCATCAAGGTTAGAGTTGCTAGGATGTGGAAGGTATCTTGGAATCCTAAGGCAACGGTGTAATCGGCATGGAACTCTCTTCGGTTGATGAAGAGGTATGTCCTTTCTACCTACTCATATACGCTGGTTTCCCGAGATATGTCTCATGCGCTTAATCTAAGGCTCTCTACATCGTGGTGTGGGTATTGCAGCTTGCATCGGGCATAAGAGACTGGAAAATTTGTTGATTCTTTAGTGGAAGGCCGCCCAGATATGATAAAAAATTCCAAGTTAGCGATGTAGCCAAGAAAGTACAACCCCGTGCCAAACCCACACACAATCTATTTTACACCGTGGACTTCAGAGAGGAGATATTCACGCTACCGGCCGCCGCCTTCCTCTCCATAGTTTTAATTTTGTGGACTTTGAGGCCTTAGACCATAAGCGGAGGAGGAACGAACATGGCCTAAAGGTGTAAGTACTACCCTTGCCTGCCTCGTTAAGGCTCCTTTTCTTGTCTTTCCGGGTTAGCTTATCGTGTGATGCTACTGTTTGATTTCCATCGATATTATTGGACAGCCTTACATACCATTCATCCTGTGAGTGCGATCTAGCGCCTAAATGGTGTGGCTGCATGGAGGGTGTTGGAGCTACGTGATCTAAGGTTGATTCCTAAGCACTTTATGGTCTTCCGGATTAGCATTAATTTGTTGTGACTCTTTTTAGCGATCGTGTCATGCAAATTACTTTGTGGGGCTACCATGCAACCTCTTTTGAGGACCAGCTTTATTGAAACCATTGATAAAGATGAGCCCGTTGTGATTGTTTTTTGGGTTGCAAGTTAAGCAATACATAGGTGTGTGTTGTTTATTGTATACTTTCTATATATGATTTGTGTAACATTTAGTTGATGTTATAACCTCTCCAACACATTGTCAATGTAGGCTCCACAACATGTGTGAGCGGTGATGCCACCAGATGGTACATGAACATTGACCTTCCAGAGATGAACGCTTTTTCGTGCTAGGTAATATGATGCTTCTCTGCATCGCCTTTGCCAATTTGTAGGATGCCTAAATGGTTGTTGGTCTTGTCCTCGGTTTATGAGGGAGAGGATCTCGAGGTCGTGTTCTCGCCAAAGCGATGATGATGCGGACGCCGGTGTTGGTTGATGATGCAAGCGCTAATAGGAAAACTGCTGTTGCAGCCCTCCTAACATTGGATCCCCATGACATCAATGTAATCGCCTCCTTCATAGCGATTCCTATATCCGATGCTCGATCAGGTTGCCAAAATTTGTTCGCGCCCTTCCATGTAGGGTGTTCGCTTTTACTCGTGATGCAACCATAAGAGAAATAGACGTTTTCGAATGGTTGGTGGTATAAAGGTTGCAGATATGCCGTCGGGGATCAAGGCTACATTTGATGGCTTCGAATGTACAAACCGTGATGAGGATAAACCGTTGGTTATTCCTGTGTAATTCTTGCTTGGAACGGTAATGTCCCTTTAAATCAAACAAATTGTCTCAGCTTGTTCCTAATGGGTCTTTTTTTCCCACCCAAGCTATAAGTTTGAATGCGATCGTCGAGGATCCAACCGGCCGTGTGAAAATATTTCTCTTGGAGGAGTAGTCAACGGCAAGTTGTTCGGTGGATCGCCACCGAACTTGTTGAAGAAAGCTCATCCAATCAGATTTTGTCTGCTCGCACCCTTCGCGGCCTTGTTGGTCGAAGGTATGTGTTCCGTGTGGTTATAAGTGAGCAAACCTTTAGAACCGGGCAGCTCTCGCTTCCAAGCTAGGAGGGTGTTTCGATCCAACGTCTGCTGAGGCTCGTGGTCCTCCTGGCGTCCGCCGCATGATCCTAGGGATCCCAAAGCTATGAACATGATTGGACCCTCAAACGTTGCCTCTACAAAAGACCGCCCAACACAAGGTCTTGCTATTTCTGAAGTTCCTAGTGATCCAGAAGGTAGCTCAACTCCACCTGATCCTGTGACAGTAGGTGGTACCAAGACCTCATCCATCAAGGGAAGGTTGTACCCTCGCTGTCCATGAGGACCATGGGTACGCACTTTTTCGCCAACTAAGTGATTGAAATTATTTGTCGTGACCGCCTAGTGTGCTCGCTTGCCCTAGCAAATTGATTTAGAATCTATTACATTAGTTTACGCCAACATTGATCGTTATCTCTCCTTGTGTTCACCTCCCCGGGTGGAGAAGGTCCAGTGTATGGTGATTTGCTTATATGTGTGTATATTTTTTCAGCACTGTTCTAGGCAAGAGACCAAGGTCTGCTCGCAAGGAGCTATTCTCTGCAAAGAAAGGCGGACCAAGGTACCTTCTTTCTTATTACACTATTTCATTGTTTGGTTCCATCAGTTGGGTGACAAAATATTTCTAACTTGCAGTGACGAGTAAGCCTACGTCTGGCGCTTCAGCATGAATAATATATCGCTACACAGCTTCATCCAGTGCAGCTTAGTGAAAAGTGGACCGGCGTGCCATGGGTTTTGCCTGTGAGCACTTGTGTTAGCCTCTAGAGGTCCTTTGGCTCATGTATCCATTAGCCCGTTATGCTACTTTAGTAGATAAGCATCTTTGTGATTTTATCGTAGATGTAGGGTCTACGCCTCATTTGTCTCCCTGTTATAGTGGGTTAGTAGTGTGTTGGCGGATGACCATTCATCCATCGAATCGAAGAATAATTTGTACCCCTCCTTGTTTGTTATCGTTTCGTGTGTAATATTGGCTCAACTCGATTAGAGTGCTTTGTCTACTTTCCTTTCATGGCCCCATATCCAGTGCTTTGGACACTAGCTGGATATCTATGTCATGCCTGCACTCCCAGGTTGCCTCCCGTGTGCTACCAAGTTCTCCTGTGTTGCCTCCCCCTGTGCTAACAAGTTCCCTGTGAACCTTGTACTCCTAGGTTGCCTATAGGCTGTTTGGAGGCCTATACAAAATGAAACACAGTACAGTTCTCCCATGGAGATTATGGAAATCTGAATGATAGAGTTGGATCATAGGCACTCACTTGATTGCTTTGCTGCTTTTACCATTCAAAAGTCTTCACGAACCAGTGTGCCAACCTTAGATCTTGGTCGGGTTCCTACCGTAAATTCACTCGGTAGATTTGGAAAATTCTCGCTGCACAAATAAATGAACTTAGTTATTTGCGTGAAAGATTTTTTTATGCGTGTTTTGATATGGAGAGATTAGCTTAAACAAAGACAATGCAGCTCCAATTTGTTATGTTTAGGAAGCAACCCCGATTTCTAAGAACTAGAGTAGGGAAGTGGTGAGATACTTGAACATCTTGAACAACCTGGCATACTATATTTTTGTCATCCAAGAAAAATATGCTTCGTAGCTTATGGAGTGTTTTTAAAATTTAAACAATTTAAGACTGACTTTGGATACGTGCATACCTGTATAGAAACTAAAGGCTGTTCCGAACTATGACGAATCATGTTGCACTGAGCACCAGCTTTTGCTTCTGGACTCCAAGCACAACACTCAAAAGGTTGTCACAAAACTACAATCAATTTTGAGGTCTGGTTCTGTTTTGTAACTTTTAAGTATATGAGATGAAGAAAATCATATTCATATGATAAAAGTGCACAATTGAAGGAAATTTAAGGATACTTGCACTCAGAGAGAAAATAACTGGAAACGCTTTTGTCATCAATAAACCATATACTTTTAGTGAAGATAATTCAGATTTGGATTGTGGCTTGTACGCTCACAAGGTAGGTATTTGAAGAATGATTTCTACACCCAACACATGGACTTGTCCACTTGATTTATTGCAAGAAACGAGAAGAAGTTATTGAAAGAGGGATTGGTTACATTAACATGCATGATTGGGCACATTGCATATTAATGTAAATTTGTGATATCCTTATCTTGACCAAGACTTTAATATACTAGGAATGGAATGCTTGAATCCGGCTGCTACTACTGTATGCAATAAGTTTGAGTACCTATGCAGTTAGTATATTTCTAGGAGTACCATGGAAAACTTAGTTAGATGAATCTCAGTAGCAAAAGCTCATCCTGTAAGATGCTATCATAATTGATATAAATATATGTATATATCCAGGGAGCACAATTGACATTGCTTATGAAAAGAGCACTATCACTTGTATTATGAGTTTTCATAGCGTTTGGATTGGAGTGCAGATGGCTTTCAACACTGCAACACATACACATATGGTGCAACGCAAGCATGCTTTCAGTAAGCCCAGCAGCAACTAGATGAATCGCGTCTTTTTCTTGTTTTGGAAAAACGGCAGGAGCTCTGCCCATCAATTAAGTAGAAGCAAAAACAAGAGGTTTAAGTACAGAGAAAGAAGCAGTTGAAGGTTAGGGGAAAGAAAACACAAAGGGCGCTCCACAAAAACGCCTAACCCTTCAGACCTGAAAATTACCCCCCAAAAGCCCTCCTCCTCTCCGCTATGTCGTCTTTTACTCTTGCGGCTACCGTGATAGCCGACTCAAAGGCGCTATCGAAAATCCTACGGTTCCGCTCTTTCCAGATGTTCCAGGCTGTATATATCACCAAGCCGTTGAACCGCTTCCTCTCCTCCTTTGGCACTCTAGCTGTGGTCCTCTCCCACCAAGCACTGAAGTGTGGAGGTTCCTCCCCTCCCTGGATAAGCTGGGGGTCAATGTGCTCCCATTGGAGTACTCCAAACAGTTCCGGCGAAGGGGCAAAGAAAGGATAGATGCAAGCAAGTCTCTAGGGGGCGTTGCAGTAAAGCACACAATGTTCACAGTGCGGCCATCCCTTTGCTGCGCTTTTTTTCGCCGTTAGCAATTTTCCTTGCACCAATATCCACATGAAGACTTTACATTTATTCTCGAGCCTCCGCTTCAAATTGCCACACTATTGACGAGCGGTACGACCCCTAAACTGAATCTGTAGGCTGACCAAGGCGGAGGAGCAAGCGTCGTCCATTGTCGGTAGCCAAGTAATGGAGTCCTCTACATCTCCTGTCAGAAGTTCGATTGCACTCGCACTCGCAACCAAAGGGAGACGAATTCTTCCAAGCCTGTTCGCCGTGTTTATCCATCCACTTAGATGGTTGGTCCACCTGGCATTGTGGAGCTCTTGTTGTGCTGCAGACCGGTTCTTCCTCTTCGTTAGGTCTAGACAATTCAGACATATGTATTTACAGTGGTATGTGGTGCAAATGGGCATGGCTCGCCAAGTAACGTTAGTAATGCGCTCGGCCCTAGCATGGTTGCAAGAATGGTTTGCACTGCGGTTGCAAGAATGGCTATTTAATGGACTCGGGGGTTCCTCTTCTAGGATAGGTCACTGCCATCATAAATGACACTGGCATCCTAGACAACCTATACCATATCATAAATGCGAAAAGAGATTCAAGGACCACCTTCCTTTGCGCTCTTGCATGGTCACCTGCATGCTGCATTGTAAATTCTTATTGTGCGTAGTAAAGTTCTTTCCTGGCAGTGTAAATTTACTGCATGCATAGATGTGACAAGAGATTCATGGTCTGAACATCGTCCTTTCGCTGCCTCTCACGGTAAATTCTGGTTGTGCATAGTAAATTTATTTCATGCCATAGATGTGTCAAGGGATTCATGGGTCATGCATCTGCACTAGCATCAGCTTTGGATGGGTCCAAGGGTGCACGTTCTGTCATGGTGTGGATGGATGCGTGTTCCCGTGCAAAAATGTTGCCAGTGGACAAGCTGCAGCTTCTGTGTGCATGACCATTTTGCAAAGCAAAGAACAAGATTCCAAGGAAGGAACTGGGTTAATAAATTGCAAGATTTATTCAGGTAGCCCATCCTTGTCATGTGTGTAGCTCACCTGCCAGGCATTACTCCACCTGCGCAGGCTTGGCTATTTATATGGCATGGCTATTTATATGGCACGTTCCATGCGTAGGGGCTGCACCGGCAGTCCACAAAGCAGGCATAGGTCAGGAGTCAGTAATTGAGCATTCCAAATTTATTGTTGCAATAGGTTCTTGGTATAGCTAGGGAAAAACCAGTGTGCCAACCTTAGATCTTGGTCGGGTTCCTACCGTAAATTCACTCGGTAGATTTGGAAAATTCTCACGCACAAATAAATGAACTTAGTTATTTGCGTGAAAGATTTTTTAAAATCAGCAATTCAGTGACAACATATTTGGCGACAAGCCACCACGTCCCCAACCTTAGTATTAGCGCGCATGGGAAAACTTAATATCCCATTCCTTGATTGCATTCAGAGAAAGTAAGACAGGGCACACATCGCTTGCATGCAAAAAAGGCCGAGCATATGGATAGCATGCCATGCGGTGCATGACTCATACAATATAGTAGGGCGGTCCCTACCTAAATATATTATGCACCTAGGTTGACATGAAGCCACACAACTAAATGAAATAGTAGCCTCCGTTTTGTTCCTCATATGTAGGCTCCTAGGACAATGTATCTAGCTCAAAAGAATGGTGCACGCCTCGGGCGACTCTTACGTGTGTTCCTCGACGTCGCGCCACCTTATGGAGTGAGCGACTAGATTGAGCGCCATCCTCCGCCTTGAATGGCCGCCGTTGGGCCAACATCATGTGTCATGCCAGATGTGATCCTTTCCTATGTAACAATTACTCAATGAAATGGTTACCAAGTTCCGCACCTTAGTTGTCTCATGTGACGAAAAAAAAACAACCTACATACTTTGCACCCAATGGAACAAAACTTGTATGGGCTTTTTAGCCTCTGCTTGCGAGCAACACAGAGGTTCTCTTGCTTGGACCCACGCGAGTAGAATCTATCGCTTGAGCCATTTTTAAGGTAAACCACCATAGCCCTCATTACAGACGTATTGTTGCACCCCGGCCACATCAACAAGGCTCAACACATCTCAAAGACGCTGTACCACATCTCTGGTTGCCTTCTTCAAAGACTCGCAAATATATGCTGAGTGCTTATTCAATTAAATGTTACCTATATAGGGGTGACTACACTCAAGGATTCTAGAACCCAGAGGGTCCGGTGGGATGCATGGTGGGATACATGGTCCTGCTTCGGCATTGTGCACACAGAGCTTCTTGTCAGAGGTCTAGACAATTCAGTACATATGTATTTACAGGTATGTGGTGCGATGGGCATGGCCCGCCAAGTAACGCTGTAATGCGCTTCGCCCCTAGCATGGTTGCAAGAATGGTTTGCATCATGTTGCAAGAATGGCTATTTAATGGACTCGGGGTTCCTCTTCTAGGATAGGTCATCGCCATCATAAATGACACCGGCATCCTAGACAACCTATACCATATCATAAATGCGAAAAGAGATTCAAGGACCACCTTCCTTTGCGCTCTTGCATGGTCACCATGTCTTGCATTGTAAATTTTATTGTGCGTAGTAAAGTTCTTTCCCGGTGTAAATTTACTCCATGCATAGATGTGACAAGAGATTCGTGGTCTGAACATCGCCCTTTCGCTGCCTCTCACGGTAAATTTCGTTGTGCATAGTAAATTTATTTCATGCCATAGATGTCAAGGGATTCATGGGTCATGCATCCGCACTAGCATCAGCTTTGGATGGGTCCAAGGGTGCACGCTTACTGTCATGGTGTGGATGGATGCGTGTTCCGTGCAAAAATGTTGCCGATGGACAAGCTGCACTTTCGTGCATGCCTGACCATTTTTCGAGCCAAGCAAACGCATTCCAAGGAAGGAACTGGGTTAACAGAGTGCAAGATTTATTCAGTAGCCCATCCTTGTCATGTGTGTAGCTCACCCGCCAGCATTACTCCACTGCAAGCAGCTTGGCTATTTATATGGCATGGCTATTTATATGGCACGTTCCATGCGAGGGGCTGCACTGGATCCCACAAACAAAGCATAGGTCGAGTCATGAATTGAGCATTCCAAATTTATTGTTGCAATAGGTTCTTGGTATAGCTAGGGAAAACCAGGTGTGCCAACCTTAGATCTTGGTCGGGTTCCTACCAGAATTCACTCGGTAGATTTGGAAAATTCTCATTTGCACAAATAAATGAACTTAGTTATTTGCGTGAAAGATTTTTTAAAATCAGCAATTCAAAGTGACAACATATTTGGCGCACAAGCCACCACGTCCCAACCTTAGTATTAGCAGTAGCATGGGAAAACTTAATATCCCATTCCTTGATTGCATTCAGAGAAAGTAAGACAGGCACACATCGCTTGCATGCAAAAAAGGCCGAGCATATGGATAGCATGCCCGGTGGTGCATGACTCATACAATATAGTAGGCGGTCCCTACCTAAATATATTACTGCACCTAGGTTGACATGAAGCCACACAACTAAATGAAATAGTAGCCTCTCCGTTTTGTTCCTCATATGTAGGCTCCTAGGACAATGTATCTAGCTCAAAAGAATGGTGCACGCCTCGGGCGACTCTTACGTAGTGTTCCTCGACGTCGCCGCCACCTTATGGAGTGAGCGACTAGATTGAGCGCCATCCTCCGCCTTGAATGGCCGCCGTTGGGCCAGCATCATGTGTCATGCCAGATGTGATCCTTTCCTATGTAACAATTACTCAATGAAATGGTTACCAAGTTCCGCACCTTAGTTGTCTCATGTGACGAAAAAACAACCTACATACTTTGCACCCAATGGAACAAAACTTGTATGGGTCTTTAGCCTCTGCTTTGCGAGCAACACAGAGGTTCTCTTGCTTTGGACCTCCACGCGAGTAGAATCTATCGCCAGCCATTTTTAAGGTAAACCACCATAGCCCTCACATACAGACGTATTGTTGCACCCCGCCCACATCAACAAGGCTCAACACATCTCAGACGCTGCACCACATCTCTGGTTGCCTTCTTCAAAGACTCGCAAGATATCTTTGAGTGCTTATTCAATTAAATGTTACCTATATAGGGGTGACTACATCGGGTGGATTCTAGAACCCAGAGGGTCGGGTGGGATGCATGGTGGGATACATGGTCCGCTTCGGCATTGTGCACACAGAGCTTCTTGTCAGAGGTCTAGACAATTCAGACATATGTATTTACTGTGGTATGTGGTGCAATGGGCATGGCTCGCCAAGTAACGTTGTAATGCGCCGGCCCCTAGCATGGTTGCAAGAATGGTTTGCATGCATGCGGTTGCAAGAATGGCTATTTAATGGACTCGGGGTTCCTCTTCTAGGATAGGTCAACGCCATCATAAATGACATCGGCATCCTAGACAACCTATACCATATCATAAATGCGAAAAGAGATTCAAGGACCACCTTCCTTTGCGCTCTTGCATGGTCACCGTGATGTTGCATTGTAAATTCTTATTGTGCGTAGTAAAGTTCTTTCCGGCAAAGGTAAATTTTCTTTGCATGCATAGATGTGACAAGAGATTCATGGTCTCGAACATCGCCCTTTCACGCGCCTCTCACGGTAAATTCTGGTTGTGCATAGTAAATTTATTTCATGCCATAGATGTGTCAAGGGATTCATGGGTCATGCATCCGCACTAGCATCAGCTTTGGATGGGTCCAAGGGTGCACGCTCGTCATGGTGTGGATGGATGCGTGTTCCGTGCAAAATGTTGCCCAGTGGACAAGTCTGCACTCGTGTGCATGACCATTTTCCAAAGCCAAAGAGCAAGATTCCAAGGAAGGAATCGGGTTAATAAAGTGCAAGATTTATTCAGTAGCCCATCCTTGTCATGTGTGTAGCTCACCGCCAGCATTACTCCACTGCGCGAAGCTTGGCTATTTATATGGCATGGCTATTTATATGGCACGTTCCATGCGTAGGGGCTGCCTGATCCCCACAAAGGCATAGGTCGAGTCGAGAATTGAGCATTCCAAATTTATTGTTGCAATAGGTTCTTGGTATAGCTAGGGAAAACCCAGCAGCCAACCTTAGATCTTGGTCGGGTTCCTACCGTAGAATTCACTCGGTAGATTTGGAAAATTCTCATTTGCACAAATAAATGAACTTAGTTATTTGCGTGAAAGATTTTTTAAAATCAGCAATTCAGGTGACAACATATTTGGCGACAAGCCACCACGTCCCAACCTTAGTATTAGCGCAACATGATGGGAAAACTTAATATCCCATTCCTTGATTGCATTCAGAGAAAGTAAGACAGGGCACACATCGTTTGCATGCAAAAAAGGCCGAGCATATGGATAGCATGCCAGTGTGCATGACTCATACAATATAGTAGGCCGGTCCCTACCTAAATATATTATGAGACCTAGGTTGACATGAAGCCACACAAACTAAATGAAATAGTAGCCTCTCCGTTTTGTTCCTCATATGTAGGCTCCTAGGACAATGTATCTAGCTCAAAAGAATGGTGCACGCCTCAGGCGACTTTACGTGTGTTCCTCGACGTCGCCGCCACCTTATGGAGTGAGCGACTAGATTGAGCGCCATCCTCCGGCCTTGAATGGCCGCTTCGTTGGGCCAAGATCATGTGTCATGCCAGATGTGATCCTTTCCTATGTAACAATTACTCAATGAAATGGTTACCAAGTTCCGCACCTTAGTTGTCTCATGTGACGAAAAAAACAACCTACATACTTTGCACCCAATGGAACAAAACTTGTATGGGGTTTTAGCCTCTGTTTGCGTGCAACACAGAGGTTCTCTTGCTTGGACCTACACGAGTAGAATCTATCGCCAGCCATTTTTTAAGGTAAACCACCATAGCCACATACAGACGTATTGTTGCACCCCAGCCACATCAACAAGGCTCAACACATCTCTGCACGCTGCACCACATCTCTCTGGTTGCCTTCTTCAAAGACCGCAAGATATCTTTGAGTGCTTATTCAATTAAATGTTACCTATATAGGGGTGACTACACTGGGCGGATCTAGAACCCGAGGGTCCGGTGGGATGCATGGTGGGATACATGGTCTGCGTCGGCATTGTGCACACAGAGCTTCTTGGCTGTAGGTCTAGACAATTCGGACATATGTATTTACTGTGGTATGTGGTGCATGGGCATGGCTCGCCAAGTAACGCTGTAATGCGCCGGCCCCTAGCATGGTTGCAAGAATGGTTTGCACTGCGGTTGCAAGAATGGCTATTTAATGGACTCGGGGGTTCCTCTTCTAGGATAGGTCACTGCCATCATAAATGACACTGGCATCCTAGACAACCTATACCATATCATAAATGCGAAAAGAGATTCAAGGACCACCTTCCTTTGCGCTCTTGCATGGTCACCGTGATGTTTGCATTGTAAATTTTATTGTGCATAGTAAAGTTCTTTCCTGGCGGTGTAAATTTATCGCATGCATAGATGTGACAAGAGATTCATGGTCTCGAACATCGCCCTTTCACGCCTCTCACGGTAAATTCTGGTTGTGCATAGTAAATTTATTTCATGCCATAGATGTGTCAAGGATTCATGGGTCATGCATCCGCACTAGCATCAGCTTTGGATGGGTCCAGGGTGCACGTTCGTCATGGTGTGGATGGATGCGTGTTCCCGTGCAAAAATGTTGCTGGGACAAGCTGCGCAGCTGTGTGCATGTACCATTTTTGTGCCGCCAACGCATTCCAAGGAAGGAACTGGGTTAATAAGTGCGGCATTTATTCAGTAGCCCATCCTTGTCATGTGTAGCTCAGCTCACCGCCAGCATTACTCCACTGCGCGCAGAAGCTTGGCTATTTATATGGCATGGCTATTTATATGGCACGTTCCATGCGTAGGGGCTGCACCGGCAATCCCAAAAAGAGCATAGGTCAGAGTCGAGAATTGAGCATTCCAAATTTATTGTTGCAATAGGTTCTTGGTATAGCTAGGGAAAACCAGTGTGCCAACCTTAGATCTTGGTCGGGTTCCTACCAGAATTCACTCGGTAGATTTTGGAAAATTCTCATTTGCACAAATAAATGAACTTAGTTATTTGCGTGAAAGATTTTTTTAAAATCAGCAATTCAAAGTGACAACATATTTGGCGACAAGCCACCACGCCCCAACCTTAGTATTAGCAACAAGCATGGGAAAACTTAATATCCCATTCCTTGATTGCATTCAGAGAAAGTAAGACAGGCACACATCGTTTGCATGCAAAAAAGGCCGAGCATATGGATAGCATGCCGTGTGCATGACTCATACAATATAGTAGGTCGGTCCCTACCTAAATATATTAGACCTAGGTTGACATGAAGCCACACAGCCTAAATGAAATAGTAGCCTCTCCGTTTTGTTCCTCATATGTAGGCTCCTAGGACAATGTATCTAGCTCAAAAGAATGGTGCACGCCTCGGGCGACTCTTACGCAGTGTTCCTCGACGTCGCCGCCACCTTATGGAGTGAGCGACTAGATTGAGCGCCATCCTCCGCCTTGAATGGCCGCTTCGTTGGGCCAAGATCATGTGTCATGCCGATGTGATCCTTTCCTATGTAACAATTACTCAATGAAATGGTTACCAAGTTCCAGACCTTAGTTGTCTCATGTGACGAAAAAAACAACCTACATACTTTGCACCCAATGGAACAAAACTTGTATGGGCTTTTTAGCCTCTGCTTGCGTGCAACACAGAGGTTCTCTTGCTTGGACCACACGTGAGTAGAATCTATCGCCAGCCATTTTTTAAGGTAAACCACCATAGCCTCATTACAGACGTATTGTTGCACCCCGCCACATCAACAAGGCTCAACACATCTCGACGCTGCACCACATCTCTGGTTGCCTTCTCAAAGACCGCAAGATATGCTTTGAGTGCTTATTCAATTAAATGTTACCTATATAGGGGTGACTACACCTGGGCGGATTCTAGAACCTGAGGGTCCGGTGGGATGCATGGTGGGATACATGGTCCGCTTCGGCATTGTGCACACAGAGCTTCTTGTTTGAGGTCTAGACAATTCAGAGACATATGTATTTACAGGGGTATGTGGTGCAATGGGCATGGCCTCGCCAAGTAACGCTGCAATGCGCTTCGCCCCTAGCATGGTTGCAAGAATGGTTTTGCATCATGCGGTTGCAAGAATGGCTATTTAATGGACTCGGGGTTCCTCTTCTAGGATAGGTCATCGCCATCATAAATGACACCGGCATCCTAGACAACCTATACCATATCATAAATGCGAAAAGAGATTCAAGGACCACCTTCCTTTGCGCTCTTGCATGGTCACCGTGCATGTTGCATTGTAAATTTTTATTGTGCGTAGTAAAGTTCTTTTTCCCGGCGGTGTAAATTTACTCCATGCATAGATGTGACAAGAGATTGTGGTCTGAACATCGTCCCTTCGCACGCCTCTCACGGTAAATTCTGTTGTGCATAGTAAATTTATTTCATGCCATAGATGTGTCAAGGGATTCATGGGTCATGCATCTGCACTAGCATCAGCTTTGGATGGGTCCAAGGGTGCACGTTCTGTCATGGTGTGGATGGATGCGTGTTCCCGTGCAAAAATGTTGCCAGTGGACAAGCTGCAGCTCGTGTGCACAGCCATTTTCCAGGCCAGAGGCGCATTCCAAGGAAGGAACTGGGTTAACAATTGCTGCATTTATTCAGTAGCCCATCCTTGTCATGTGTGTAGCTCACCGCCAGCATTACTCCACTCAAGCTTGAAGCTTGGCTATTTATATGGCATGGCTATTTATATGGCAAGTTCCATGCGTAGGGGCTGCACCGGCAGTCCACAAAGAAGGCATAGGTCAGGAGTCAGTAATTGAGCATTCCAAATTTATTGTTGCAATAGGTTCCTGGTATAGCTAGGGAGACAACGTTCACCCATCCACGTTCCAGGTAGTGGTCCAACCGAATAGGATCATGCACTGTCAACTAATTAATGCTATATTTAATAGCTTATTAATGTTATTTTTAGCAGCCTTAATGTTATATTTAATAGTCTACTAATGTTATTTGTAGCAGCCTTATTTTATTTTGTCCTTTCTCATACTTTGGCATGTGTCGGTGTGAATTCTTATCTCGCATAGATATAATTATATATTGTTTCCCGCCACTTGTATTACGGAAATGCATATCAAATTCTACATATATTTGTTTTATTTTAAATAAAAAAATCTTTACGGCCTATGTATGCACCAGTTGATTCTATATATATCCAAGACAATAACTTGTCGTTCATCTAGCAGGAACATGGATAAAGGTAAGAGCGTCATCATCAACGTGGACAAGGGTAAGAGTGTCGTCAACGAAGGAGCTCCGCCACTTCCCTCTGATCGTTTCGATGGTCGTGACCCGCCACTTCCCTCTGATGGTTTCGATGGTCGTGTCCCCTTGTCAGCGCTTCCGTTGGCTAATTTGCATGCCAATGTCCCCGTGCCACCACTTCCCTCCTGTACTTTGGATGCCCATGTCCCCCTGCCGCCGCTTCCGTTGGCTAATTTTCATGCCCATGTCCCCGTGCCACCACTTCCCTCCGGTTCTTTAGATGGCCATGTCCCCGTGCCCCCACTCCCGTTCGCTGCTTTGCAGCCCCCCGTGCCGCAGGTATTATTTTATTTAGTTGTTTTGGCATGGAGCACGATGGTATTGGGTTATCATGCACAGCCATTCATTGACACTATTTGGTCCATGCTGCTTCTATTTGTGCACTTTGCTTATCATGCGTATGAGTTACAGTATAGTAGCTACTCATTGGGTCCACCTATATATACACACAGATACTCTAGATCCTTATATTTCTGTCCCTTTGTTGTAGGTTCCGGTTGTACTTGATATATCACGCAAGAGCATGTTAAGACAGATTCTTCCCAAGATAGGCGCGATTATTCGCACCGAGGGAGCAGTGAAGTTGGATAACAAGAAAACGCTGGCGTGGATGAGCATTGAGATTCGCTCCAAAGCTGGCAGCAAGGGCCTGCCAGAAGTTCAGACTTTCGAGAGTGTCCCTTTCACGAGCTTATATGAGGCAGAAGAAAGTGTTGCTGAGCAAGCAATCTGCTATTTTATAGGAAGGATGAATATTTGCATTAATGATCTGACTTATTCTGCTTTCAAGGAAACGTATAAGCAGCTGGACCACTTCATGTCTTGGTCCCAGCTTGTTGAGACTAAGTATGATACGCTTCGCATCCAAATGGACAACCTATTCAAGTCTCAGAAGGAGCTTTTGGACCGCCTTTGGATCCATCTGCTCAAGCTATAGTGATATCCTTTCTTCAATGACTCCTCTTACGTCCATCGTGCAGAGCGGTTCTTTGGACCAGACCCACGGTATATACAACTTGTTGAACAGCTATTCAGCCTTGTCCTGGAGAACATCCCTACATACATCCCTACTGGGAGCTTTTAAAGGTATGCATGCATGCTCCTTGGTTTGTGTTGCTTCACAAGAATTGTTCTGTCATATTTTAAATGGCTCGCTAACTTACTTTTTTCCACCCCGGCGGGGATGCAATCACATGAGGGGCCTCTAGGAAATGTTGGCACTGCACCATGTGCTAGCCTAGCAATCTCCTATGTATCGTCCAATCAACACACCATCCCTAATGACAAACAAGCATGTGCAACAACCAATTCAAAGGCTTCCTTCCGTCCATCCGGGTCGTGTGTTTTCCCATATATTGTTACCCATGTTAGGCTACTATGTCGTTGTACCGTGGACGCTTATTAAGTACCTTTTATGTGTACCTTTTGTTGCTTTGTATGTACCTTTAGGTGTGTGCAGTCTCATGTATGTATTGTTCGATGTTCCTCTGTGCCCTTAGAATAAATACATGTGGTGTGCCTCTGTGGCGTATGTGTATTTTGTATTGGGTTGAGATCTCTCCTTCCTCTCCGGGTTCCTTAGTTTGATAGGTGATCGTAGCATTTTAATTAAGCCAACCAAAGACCGCTTGCTTGTTCTATGGAGGCTCGTATAAAGATTCTCTAATTCCAACCAGTTATCTGCTAAAATATTAGATAATAAATACCATTTACTTTTGTTGCAGGATGAAACACAATCAGGACAGTCATAGTTAAAAAATCTTTATGAGGTAATCACTTGGCTTATGTGCCAATAAATACTGCGGCGTAAGAGGTGCATGGCTGAATGACTAACGGGAGGCACCGACAAACTGGTCTGTCTATTCCCACGCATTTAAAACCACACCCTCTCTATCCCATTCGTCTCCACTTAGAACCACCGCCCTGGCCTCACTCAGCTTTCTTGCACATTGCAGGTGAGCTATGCCCGCAGCAGCCGGCGAACCAGCCGCCATGGCATCGAAGGAGGGATGTCCCTCAAAGAGCCTCGGTGGGGCGTCCGGCTAGGGGGTCAAAGATCCACCGGTCGTCGGCCCACGAAGGCCATGGGGTGGACCAGGCGGCGACAACGGCGTTGGGGTGGGTGGGCTATGGAGATCCGCATACCACGACTCGATTGAAGTTGTGGATCGGCAGGTTTCAAAATGCCATTCAGCAGCCCTAGCCTATGATGCGCCATGGTCTGCCTTGATACGGTGGCGCGCCGCCAGAAGGCGCAAGTTCAATCGCCCGGCGGGCCGGCATCCTCGCAATCCTCGACCACGCCCGCATCCACCTCACCATAGCCACCATCAAGGTGATCGCTGCGGACTACGGCGGAGATGCGCCGCCTTCCTCGCACCGCTTGTGTGCCATCCAATACCGTAAACACTGTCGGCACCGCGCCGTCATGGCGATAATCGCCGAGCCCTGATGGTGCTGAAGTGTTTGCTGAGGAGTCTGCTTTTTTAGCTGCCTAGGCGATGTCGGCGATGCTGGATACTGATTGTGCCTAGGTATTTTCTCAGGAGTATCTGTTTTAGCTACCTAGAAAATGAATGATTCTTTTCAGTGGGAACATCCCTTGAATCTGTGCTTTACTTTTTTTAAGAAATAGTTCTGTGTTTGCACACCATCGATTCCTGTTGTGTCCAAACAGAATTAGGTGTTTGGGTGTTAGGTCGAATTAATGTATGTGGACACATATTCAAATGCCACAGTTATAATTTGTGCCATACCATAAATGTATTGGTCACTTAGATTAAAAATATACTAAATTATGGACATATAAAAGTTGCGACGTGTGAAATATGAAAGCTTACGGGTTAGAGGTGGCCTTGTTGATATTTGCTGTTTTGAAAAGAAACGATGATGTCATGATCCTTATCGGCAAGAGGAATTCCCTGTGAATGAATGTCTCCTCATCATTTGAACCTAACAATTGAAACCACTCTGTGTTTCGTGAAACATTCTGCTAGTTGCATTGGTGTGCATTAATTGCAAATTAACGAAAGCAGAGGTTATGATTGAAGTATGTAATTAATATAGCAAGGACAAAAACCGGATAGCAAGGACAAAAACGGATAGCATCATACTACAATACAGATAAATTAATATAGCAAATTCGTAACACAGGATAGAGGTTATGATTGAAGTAATGTAATTCACCTAACATAATTGATGAAACTTTGTATTTTGTGCTAAAAAAAAAAATGGTAAATGGAGTTTAGGATTATCATGTGGGTTTTGAGTCTGGTACATTAGGTTTGATATGGACATATGGTGACACATTGTGCACACTATGTTTCTATTCTTTCACTTAACAATGGATGCAGAGAGGTCGGGACTACATTCAAAATAATGGTTCCTTCATCTAAAAATTGACAGAGCAAAAGGCACCGTAATTTATAAACAACATAGTTTTTACCAGAGTTGCTTGGATCTTGACATTTACTTGGTGTGCAATCTGGGAGTTGTATTGCCACTACTAGAGTAGTGCACAAGACCGTAGCCAAAGAAGTCGTTAAAGGACAAACAGCTTGGGATGTGCATAATAGGATTGTAAATTGTGACAAAGTTTCAGTATGAATTACCTTTGCAAGGTAATTCTTGTCCAAGAAGACATTGCTAGGCTTAACATCTCCATGGTATAGTGGAGGATCACAATAAAAATGAAGGTACTCCTCAGAACCAAACATCATAAAAAGTAAAACATAAATTTGAAATATATTTAGTCATGACAGGGAGTATGGTAAATATTGATTCAGCCTTTCACAAGTTGACAAAATTGTAAGAAACAACTAATAAGTCTTGCTTATCACGACATCGACTTCTGCAGAAAGAAAGAAAGAAAGAAACAATCACAGATTTCTGAAACTTACCAAAGCATTAGCAACATCGATGGCAATTCGGACCCTATTTTTCCATGGTAGCAGATGTTTACTTGGTGCTTTGAAAAGAGCAGAGTGATTTTAAACATACAATTCAACAAATGATGCATCATCGGAAGAATATGAGAATAGAACATGACTTATTACAATGCAGTGATCTTGAAGGCTTCCATTTTCCATGTATTCATATACCGAAACCGGATCACGTAACAATCAGAACAACCATAATTGGTGGATATCCGAATTTAGTTACAACAGATATTAACCTCTCAAATCTTGTTGAACAAAAACCTTTTAGTCCAACAAGATGCCGGTGATGCAACCGCCCAAGAAATTCCATTTCTTTACAAAATTCATGGTAATTTTGTTTTGGTGAACTCTCAACGCATCTGATAGCAACCACAGATCCATCATTTAGTTGTCCTCTGAATACTGTACCATTTTCACCTCCTCCTAACAACACCGTCTTTGAAGTTCCTTGTTGCTTTCTTCATTTCTCTCAGAATTAAATCGCCAAAAATGGTGGAATTGCCTGGAAAACATTTCTGGTAGGCAAATAAATTGAACCATAAGGATAAGGTTTTGAATAAATTACAGGAAGTCCATCATAGTATTTAATATGATGCACTTTGGCAAAAAAAAATAAAAATAAATAAATAAATAAAAATCAGACCACATCATTATTATCCATTTTATTGATAGCCTCATGATGATGATCGAAGGAACCTGAGCTTAGCTCACTTATGGGAGTTCAGTACACCGCCCATCCATGTTCGGTCCTCCATATCTCGAATTTGGGTGTCTATTTACTTTAAAATTAGAAATCAACTAGCCCATCCTAGGTTATTTTTTTATTTAAGACAATGAGTGGAAGAGGGATACCATGTATACCAACTTGAGATATTGACTCAGATCGCCAAGCTTCTCATGTGTGTGACCGGTTAGAGGAGTGAGCTCTGGGACTCTCCCATCCGACCCGGGTTCAAGCCCTGCACCTTCTTATTTCAAAGCCATATAGAGGAGTCTCCTCCCATGGTCGAGTTTTTTTTTTTATATATATATTGACTGTATTGTGCACATGGTAGATTTTTTTAATAGCATGGAAGAAGCAAAACATATTAATCGGGCTTATGCCCTTATGTTTTCCCCTCATGTTTGGTTTTAGGCTATAACTCTCATTCGCTCCTTTCCCTTATCACATCCACACCGACAGCCATAAATGAGTTTTGTATCATCTAGAATCAAGAATACTAGAACATTTGGCGCCCTTCGGGCGCCCTATCTTGGCTATTTAGCCAAACTAATTCAAACTAATAAATTATTTAGTCAAATTCAAACGACAATTTTCTTGTTTCATAGAAAAAATTAAGAAAACTTTTTCCATGTAATACACTATGATTCTTAAAAAACATTCCATGAATTTCATCGACATCTTTGAAAACTTCTCTACATTAGGCATCACTATAAAGGGTCAAGATTGTAGATCAATTTAGGGTGTGAGATTTGAAAAAAAAAAAATACATCTAAGTAGGAAGTATACATGCAACCATAATGAACTTAAAAAGAGTTTGTCATGACGTTGAACATAAAGACTCATAGAAGAATCTCCGATTGACGTGTGAGTTAAAATCAACTTATACTCCAAATCCCTTAACATTGGCTTAGAGTGTATGTCGTTTGACAACGACGGTGGGTCTTGACCACATCTTCGTGTACCTGATTCATAAGTCAAGAGCAAGACCATTAAACAAAATTTAATCTTATCCAATCTTGAAAAGAAACATCTTAATTACAAGCTGTCTAAAAATTGGCTTTCCCGCAAGCTAGTCCAAATCAGTGGAAACAAGGCCTCGAAATGGTATGCATGTTGTACACAGTTACAGGCTTGGTAGTTAATTTTGCCAACATAATGAATGCAAATGATCCAGGGTATAATTGTAGTGAGCATGTAATAATAATCACTAATCATAAAATTATTAATACAAGCAACATGACAAAAAACATGGTAACAGTCACTAAAATATTGCATAAGAAAATAGAAAATCTTGTAACACTGATATACACTCTATGGAAGATATTTTTTTTAACTCCACTCTACGGAAGATATGGTATACACCTATTGGTGTCGAAACTGTTTTTTTAACGTAAATGGTGTTGTAACTGTAAGCTAGCATTGACCCAATGAAAGTGACAACCATTGATTAAAGATTAAGTATGTGTTGACAAAACAATATTGTTTTCTTTAATCAAAATATTGTGCGATTACTTTTCCCAAATAAGTATTGCTCGATTATATCCAGGTCAATAATCGAACTATTGTATACTTCGGAGCTGGTGCAAGAAATAAGTCAATTCATTACAGTTGTAATTTTAGAATGGTTCAAACTTCTAAGACACGGGCGAACAAGAAAGATAATAGAAGTATTAAAACATAGTGACAATATGATTTCTTGACCAATGGAATACCAAAATATAAATCCAAGCAAATAATAAATTTACATAAGAATATAGCATATGCTATCTAACATGCGTTTGAGAAGTACCAAAGCAAACTGAAAAGGCCATTACCAATCACCATACTTTGGTAGTTTAATCATGAGAGCTTCCAAGTAACCCATATGTGAAAAAGGTCAATCGAGAGCCAGCCTATTGAGTACGGTAAGATTCAGAAGGAAATAAAACATGGGAAAGAGATATTTACCTTCCCGCAAACAATATGGCCTTGTTATACTTCTGTTGTAATGAGACAAAATTAGCAACTCATAGTTAAATAGTGGGTATCGATAAGCAAAATTACAAAGCACTGAAAAGAGGCTGTTACTATCTATGCACTACAAATTGTAGATGTAAAGCTACCTCTTCTCCGTATATAACAATGTATGAAGCCAGACGTAATAACATAGAAATCGCACAGTCATCTTATCAAAGCTCCTGCATCAGAAGCTGTCAGCAGTCCATCTTCATTACCTGCCGGTGATAGACCTTCTTTCGCTGAAAACACACAGGATTTTGATAGTTCAATAAACAGCATTTTAGCATATTTCTCATTACTAATCCATAAACGCACTACATATTAAAAGTTCTAACTCAAATCAATTTTCATCATTTTAGAAATCACCTAAACACAAGATGTCGCACATCAATCAAAAAATAGGTGACCAACTGTTTGCTGCTCATTATTGAATATATGAAGGTGAGGTCACTCATGGGGTCAATGAGTCAATAGTTCTTCTAAGGCGCCTATTGTTAGAGACAAGAATAATAGTAAAATGTATCACGATTTGGAAGTCTTACAAATGAACACAAGCTGCAAATGAGTAGATTAAAAACCCTGTCAGTTCTGATTATTGGTACTGAAATCTGAAAGACTAAAATTGGGCATAGTGGAACATACAGAGAAGCACATCAGCCTCGACGGGCAGCGGTTTCCAGCCTCAACAGTCGCAAATCCGTCCAGTCTACGCCAGCATACACCCCGACGCAAGGTGTCTAGCCCACTGGCCTCAACTCAATTGTTAGCATGGTCAGGAGAAGCCTTTTGTGGCTTGAGCTTCCCCTTCGCAAGGTTCACGAACTTGCTATTGTGTTTTGGTCCTGATCCAATCTTTGGATCCTTGCAGCATGGTGTCAGTCTTCTTAGATCCAATCAACTACTAATAGCTCCACTACCTCTATAACTAAAAGGGCAATTAGTTTGCACAGATGTCACTCCTGAATACTACTTCTGGAAGAACCAGATGACTGCCCTTCCACATACGGAACCAACTCATTAATAAATCTACCGGATTTCACATACAACCAATTCAATAATGATGAATCCATTGGATCCAATACAAGTCATCTGCAAGATTAGGGGTGACTTTGTGTGTACCTTGCCGAACATTAAACTGGATACAACAACCTCGCTGGCAGAACCAACCTTGCCGCTAGTCGCAGTTCTCTGCCTCCTTGCGCACGACGTCGAGCACGGTGTCGATGAGCTCGGTTCCCTCAATGTAGTGGCCCTTGGCCCAGTTGTTTTTGGCCCCCGACTGGCTCAAGACGAAGTTCTCGGGGGCGGAAGATGTGGCCATAGGTCCCCAAGCAGTCGGAGTCCACGGTGTCGGGCTCCGGGCACAAATCGTCGAAAGAGGCCTCATTGTAGTAGACGTTGACGCGCCTCGAGCTCGGTCGAGTCGCCGCCACAATGCCGGTGGCGTGTCGGGAGTTCTCAGACTGCCCGCTACCGGGAGATTCGGAGGCGATGGAGCGGCGGCGGCGACGAGGAGAAGAGAGAGAAAGGAAAGCGCAGAATGAGGATGGGGTTAGGGTTTGGACCGAGTGGAGAGGCATCTCTAATCGGATCTGGGTTAATTCCCTAAAAGATTGAGGGTGTTTCAGTGAAACTTTAGAAGCGCTAGGTGTCGCGACGCCAAGAAGACACCAATGCTCTAAATTCTCTGGTTGCAGCAAACAGGAGAGACTTTTAATCAACCCTGATTCACAAAGAAATGGTTGTATGCACTTGTATCGTATGCCATATAAACCTCATTAAATTATCCAAGACAGCTTGGACATCCAAATAGCAGACGTTCGTGAAAGAATTACAATATCACAATTAAAAAAAACAGGAAACCCTTACCTTCTTGGCCCTTCTTGACACGGGAAAAACTACATGCATCCAAATGGTTATTTCCTTCCATCTTTTTGAGTTCTTTATTCTTTCTACGGATTAGGAAAAAAACAGTACTATCATTAGTAGAATTGCCACTCCAAAGAACCAAGGCTCCAATTTTGGGAATAGAACAAGCTTGTAATGCGATGATGCTTGGGTGGTACTACAGGAACTTGCACCGTAAGTGGACTAGGAGAAATATCTGGCACCGCAAGTCCAGATGGAGCCGGTCCAGAGATGTTCACTGCATTATATATTCAAACATGAGAAGTTGTGTAAATAATATGAGTTGTGTAAATATAAGGTTTTGCATCTCTAAACTAAGTAAGTGAGCTAATAGAAAGAGTGATGCTGGTAGTTAGTCTGGGAGGCGGACCGAAAAAAATGGATGGACGAAAAAAATGGGTGAAAATTTTCTCTCTTTATTATTAGGTATAGATATAGATAGCAAATGAGAGAAGAGTTTTTGTGAACCAAAGGCACGGTAGGATAAATTCCTATAGGATTCATTCCATAAGATTCACACAACATGCCACCTTCAATCCTACATTTCCCCTATTCCTATCCTCTATTTCTCATGCCATCCAAAGGGGGCCTTAAAGGTCTATATAGATGTCAGCATAAAAATTCAGACTACACTTAATTGCAATAAACACAACACAGATTGTATTTGTTTAAGTAAGTTATGCATTAATGTTAGGAAACAAAGTTGTTGCAAAATTTAAAATATTACTCGCCTTGTTTGCTTCAAAAAAAATAAATATTAATTTTCTTCTAACGCTGACCTATTCTGAAACAAAAGCACTGTTGTATGACCAATGGTTCAAAATAACTACAGCGATAATAGGGAGTTTATTAAGTAGCATAGCATACACAGTCCTAACAGCACAATGGGAGGGTAAATAAATGGTATATGGCCATCTACACGACAGCCACCACCATGTTGTCACCTCGTTGCCGTCCAAGCCACTAAAGGCATGACCATGAACCACAGAGCCTGTCGCTGCCTCTTTGCCATCCATGCGACAAAGGGTGTACCCATCAAGCATCAAGCATGTTTGTCCCCTATGTAGGGTGACCATCAACGTGACAGGCCCTTAAATGCCTAGACAAAGGTCGGCGCACGCCCATGACTAATGAAGCATGCCCTAGGTGCCCAACAACCACCGCCACATATGTCACCTCACCACCGTCCATCACACTTCACCGGCCTGTTCGGCTGCTCTATAAGCCGGCTTATTTTCAGCCACAGAACAATATTTTTCTCTCACAACAAATCAGCAACTACAGTAAATCAGCGCTTATTTTCAGCAAAAGCGAACAGGTTCCACGATGCCACTCATATCGGTGCAAAAGCCCTCCACAATAAATAACATCCTTAGGTTATGGACCACAAGCCATGTCCTTCTGTCCTTGCCAACCAGGCAACAAAAGGCCTGCCCGTCAAAGCGTTGAGCACGCCTACAAAACATGTCCTCGTGTCCTTGCCAACCAAGCAAAAAAATACGTGCCCATCAAAGCCTTGAGCACGCCTGTCCTATGTAGGGTAACCATGAGTATATAAACACTTAAATGCCTAGGCAATGGTCGCCCATGCCCATGCCTGGTGGAGCATGCCCCTTAGGACATCCACAATAGTGCTAGCTACATAGGCGAGAGAAAAGATCGAAGATTATTTTATACATTCTTGTAATAGCAGACTTACATGCTTCGCTCTCATCTATTTGTTCGTTACTAGTGATTACTCCCTCTCTTATTTTCCCCCTGCCCGCGTCATAGTAGGTAGCCAAATAGCTAGATGTTGGAGACGCCCTTAGGTGCCCAACAACCACTTCCAAAAACGTCACCTCACCACCGCCCATCCTACTTCACAGAGGCACCCACATCGATTTAAATAGCCCCCACATTAAATAAGATCTTTGTGTTACCGCATACGTTGTTATTCTGTCCCTATAAAAATAAGGTGCCGAAAGATGAATTCCTCAAACTTGAACCATGCCTTAATCGATCCGCCTTTTCTATCAAGCCCCATTGCTCTTTCCCCCTTTATATGATCTCATAAAATAAACGACTCGCTACAAGTATAAGACGCCCTTCCTCTTGTCCACTGGCGTTAACAAGGTGAGAGGTATAACCATATTTACATAAATCCTACCATTTCATATATGTTCAAAACATGACATCCCCTTCTTTGCCTTGCAGATGGCGGAGGAAGACTGGACCACTAGCTACTGCCTGAACACGGCTGGTTTCCCGAAGCTTCTATATGCAACAATGACCAGGCTAGGTATTATGGACCACCCAGAATACGTTGGCAGGGAATATGAGCAGCATGGCACCAAGCGGTGTGAGGTGAGCGTCTACGTCGGAGCAAGTAAGGATTTTCCTAACACAATACCATGGGTAGTGTCTACCACGGGGTTCCGGTTCAAGGACACTTACCAAGTTGCCGCTCGCAAGGCTTTGAGGTACCTATGCCAAATTTATGAGAGGCAGATATGTCAAACACCAATGAGATTCTTTCCCCCTTTGGTAAGGAGAAGCCCTATATGGGAAGCTCGAATGAGGACCCTCCAAGGGCTTGAATTACAACAAGGTGACCCAACTATGGCGTTCATGTCTAACTATTTGCTTTCCCTAGATAAGCAGTATGATAGGCAGGCTACCAAGCTCAGAAAGTGCATTCGTAGAGCAGAGGGTGCTGAGAAGCAAATCAGAAACCTTGAAGTGCAGCTTGCGGAGGCTAAGGCACAGGCAGCTAGAGCAGAGAGCCAAGAAGCTGCATCAATTGAAGCCCTCAAGCAGGCCGAAGACCGACATACTCAACAGTTGAAGGATTTGTACCTTGTCACTAAGAAGAAAAGAAGGGCCCTCGCTTTGCAAGAGAGGGAGTGCCCCATACTAGAAGGAATCCCAGTTGCACCAGTGGAAAGAATCCAAGCAGCGATTGTGCATGGGCCACCTGTGTCTTCCCCGGCTAAAGCCTCGCAAGCAAATTCTAATAAGGAGTCAGGTGATCAAGGGGTCCTTGCACCCACTCAGCCATTGCCAGGGGATGCTGCCTGCTCTCATGCCATCCTTCCAAAGTGTTCCTCAGGCTGAAGCATGATCTGAGTGGCCACATCGCCTCTCAGGGAATGAATCTAATACTGGTCCAAATGTATCCCCTTAAGGGTTATTGTACAAGTAATAAAATGTACCCATAGTGTAGTGCATTTGATGTCCGCCTAATATGTAGTCCAACAGTATTGTAATGCTTTGGCACTATTAGAGTTACTGTTTGAGCCCCCCACTTTGAGTAGTTTTGTGTAGACGTCTTCAATTTGTGGAGAATGATGTAATTGGTACTCTTTCCACCTATAGCATAGTCACACCTAATGTTGTGTGTTGAATTTGTGTGTTAATTGTTTGAGTCCAACTCCATCAATCGCTTTTTCCAATAAGATGGTACTAATTTATTGCCCTAAAATAGGCATCATTTAGTGCCAACCAACACTCTAAGTTCCTTTACAACTCCATATTTTCCCAACACTTAGTGTACCAAGTAGGTCAGTTTTTTACCAAGATGCTACAAAATGTGTTGCATATCTTTGCTTGCCATGTTTCCTAAGATTTTGCATACCAAACACATCGCCTACAACGAAGCGTTGGCAGCAATGGCCATGCCATATTTTGTTTTCCCCTTTTTGAGGATTTGAACTACAAAATCTCAAAATGTCCTAGTTGCCAACATAAATCGTAGGATTCTTATTGCATGCTTCTTGATTACATGGGCAGCTAGGGCTTCCCATATGGTAACGGGCGCATTACAAGGATATACAGTATTATTGCACCCACTAGAGGAGGGATTAGGAAGGCAAAGATGGTGATGGCGAGTTCTTCTTCATCTAGGCACATGTTGAGCGTATCCACTTCTTCCTTCCCGCAGTGTACTCCACCTTCTTGTTGATGTCTTCTTAGGTGCTCTATGGCTTGCAACCCTTACGCTAGGCTTCTTCTTCAATTGTTGGAACTGGTTAAAACTTCATGTCTTTATGTGGGTGATTAGTGTTGATGGTAGGGTGTCTTGCGGTGATCGAAGAGGCAGCCGAGGGGGCGTTTTATAGGAGCTTGATGGCAGGGCCAAGGGATCGGGTGCGTGCCATCAACGGCGCCACTAACTGGCATCATTTTGAAGGAACTGGCTTCATGGAGGGGACAACAGCACCATCCTTTTTAGGCACGGAGGTCATGACTCAAGCGCTGCCACATAGCAGTGCTGTGGAATGCAGAAGGTACAACTGTGTGGTGCATAGAGGACGGCGCCATTGGCGGCCTTGTGGGGGACAAAGGTGATGGCTCGAGCGGCGTCGTGGGCCGGTGGTGCGCGTGGTGTTGTGTGGAGAGGGGACATTGGCGTCTGCAGAGACGATGACACTAGTGTGTGGGGAAGGATCGTGGATGCATGGATAACAACTGCGTGCGCGGCATCCACGGCTTTCATATGCCACCATCTATGCACTTTAGCTGGCTTTATACTGTGGCTTGGTGCGCCGCGTCCGCCGTAATTCATGCCTATCATGGACCACGTCTTTCTACTCTTTTTCTGCGGCTTTGGTCGGTCCTTCGCTCTGCACCCATGCCAGACCCCCTTTTCTTGGGTCAGTAAAACCGCATTGCTAGGCCCCACCTATCAACTTTTTTCGACCACGCCGCACATGCAGACACATGGTGCACCCCACTTTTTCGCTATATAGCCCCACTATAGGCGGTGAAGCTTCTCGGAGAAGCCTTGCCCTAGCCCTCTACAAAATGAGAACCACCCGGCTACCTTTCCCAAGCATCCCCCTCATTGAACCACCTCACCAAAGTTCCTTCCTCCTTGACCAAAGCCCATGGCCTCATCGAAGCCCATTGTGCCTTGCCTTCAACCCACAAACCCTCCTAGCCAACCCGCAGGATGGTGAAGGAGTCTGGACTAGCAACACCGCCAAGGCATAAAGGGATTTCCCAAGATTACAGATACCACCACGCAGTTGGCTGGGATCCGAGAGGTCCCCGTGTATGAAGGTCGTGAGTTCATAGAGCATGACCTTTGAAAGCGGTGTGAGGTCATCGCTCACATCGGGAAAAGTGAGAACTCCACCAGCATTGATGGTCTGGAGCACGACCACCATTGTTTTCGTTTCCCCGATGCCTATCAAGCGGTAGCTCGCAAAGCTCTGCGACTCCTATGCCAAATCTATGCAGGACCCTCGCCCATACCCCCATGAGGTTCTTTTTCCCGCCGGACAAGGACACTCCATTCTGGAGGACACGCCTAGAGGCTCTGCAAGGACGCCCTCTGCAAGCAATCGACCCTACTGTGGTGTCCCTAGCCACATATCTGTTGGCCTTGGATGAGCACCATGAGAAGCTGGCCTCTGAGTTGAGGAAGTGCGTCGCTCGAGCCGAAGGGGCGGAGGCCTTCATCAGGAAGCTCCATGTGAGCCTTGCCATGGCTCGCGCCGAAACAGCCGCCGCCGAAAGCCGTGAGACTGTCACCGCTGAAGCCATGTGGGAAGCGGGGAACCGCTACGCCAAGCAGCTAAGAGAAGCTTACCTTGTCACTCGAGACCAACGGAGGATGTCTGCCTTAGACGGGCAACACCCCTCGATTCCGAGGGGGATACCCATCTATCCGTGGGAGAGGGAGAGAAAGGTGGTGGCGCCTCAAGCACCACCACCCACTCCCATAGAGGCCTCTGAAGTGGAGTCTCCCCTTCCATGCACACAGCCCAAGCCTGCCAGAGAATTTCAAGAGAGCAGCCGTGAAGCCATCTGTCTCGAGGAAGTAGATTAGTTGCTCCCCTAGAGTTGTATCTTTTCTGTTTCTTTGTGTTGTTGAGTTTTAGCGATGTCGTATCCTGCTGTTATGTCGTCCTGCTTTGTATTCTGCAATTGTGCCCTTGAATGAACTACTCCCCTTGTGTTGGTGTGCCTTTGTTTTTTA
Source organism: Miscanthus lutarioriparius (assembly GCA_904845875.1). Lineage (NCBI taxonomy): Eukaryota > Viridiplantae > Streptophyta > Magnoliopsida > Poales > Poaceae > Miscanthus > Miscanthus lutarioriparius. The sequence continues at coordinate 49,179 of CAJGYO010000197.1, forward strand.
AAAAAAAGCCACATTCAAAACAAACCAATGCTAACTACCTGTGAACATACAAAAGAAATGGAATCCCAAGTCCATTGTAGTTGTTGCTCAAAAGAAATAAAGTGCATAACAAATTATCGTAAAAACATAAAAATGGTAAGCACGTATTTGGTGTGAAATAAATCTACAATGACAGTAATAAAGACATATTTCTTAAGTTGGTCACCCGCAGCGAAGCGCGGGCAAAAGTGGCTAGTTACTATTATTTCGTAGTCACATGACATAAGCGATCTAGGATACGAGCATCGAGTGTCGTGGCAGGGTTTATGTTATCCATGGACTTTGCGAGAACCGTGCTTATTGGTGGCTGAGAAAGCCGCCGTGAGGTCCAGCTCGCCGGCGGCCTCCAGGGCGGAGTTGTAGCTCGCATCCATGGACGGAATTACGAATAGAAGAACCCGTGTAAGGATGGAGGAGGGGAAGAACAAGTCAGCGGTGTCTCATGGGTTGGATATTGAATGGGCCTTAATGGAGACACGGTCGTGGGCTACGTGACAGAGTTTACCTATGGGCCTAACACTCCGTCGACCAGAATCTCTTGTTCCACTGATGACACCCGGATCCAAACAGTGGCGGTGTCAATTTTGGCCTTACGTTGTGTTATAAAAAGAACAGAGGCTGTCTACATTGTCAAAGTGTGGTACTGCGAACTATGGTTTGTGTGTTTCTTTTCGTAAAACAACTAGTGTATCATCTCATACGTTGATAAAATGAAGCTGTACGTGTGGTGACCAGGCACTGAGCTTCGATGAAGCTGGTCTTCCGTCTTATGTTCAGATTTTTGTTTGACGGTGATTTAGCTGTTCCACAAAATTCATTGAAAGATGCTTTTCGAATAAAATAAAAAATTAGATAGCTTCATTTTAAATTTTTTTCTTAGAAAGTTTTTTTTATTCCAGGCTTCGCCAAAGCATTGCACTCAGCAATGATTCATTATTCATATCTCTTTTTTTAAACGAACCAAGCAAGGGAGATATCGATTATATTAAAAAGAACAGGAACTTAGACTAAGTAATCCAACAGAGCAACAAGACCCCAAAAGGTCAAACCATGACAATAACTAAAACCAAAAAAAAAAAATAGCTGACAACTAAGAGCAATAACCCACTACTGGCCAGTTGTCGGTTGGATTGAGACCTCATCACGTGCTGCACAACAACATAATGCACTCGTCACTACTAATTGCCAAGATATGCCACTCCACGACCTCCACACCATTGCTCGCCGATTGCCACTGCACCACCAAAACCTGATGACGAGACCGTCCAACAAACACACAATCGTCGGTCGTCACCGCTCGCGCCGTCATAATCGAAGACACCCCACACCAAGCCAACCACAGCCATGTAGGATTAGCTGCTGCAGTTCGTTGCAAGCCGTGTAGCCATCACACCATCGGCTCCGCTTGCGCCGACTCACAACGTTGTCCCACATCGGACTAAACTCTGCCATGCAGAGCTAGCCGCCATGGTCCGCTGCAAACCGCCAAGTCGATAGATAGGTGAGCAACTTTTGACACTTGGGGACTACCAATGATTTATCGCAAGGTAAGTAACGCATTGCACTCAATGATTCATTATTTTCGTCTTTTTGAATGCAAGCTAGGCACTTACCACTTTTGACACTTGGGTCTAGCAGTGATTTATCAAAAGTTAAGTAACAAAGATCATATGAAAGTAGAGGGGAGAACTAAAAAAGACTTAGTAGTTGGAAAAAGGAAAACACTTGTCCATTGGGGTGGATTAGCGTTGATTAACTCAATGTTGATTGAATGAAAATACGCTTTTCCAAGAAAAAGAAAATAAACAGGATAGTCTCATTTGACCTTTATAATTAGTGCTAAAAAATAGTGCTATTCTTTAATAATGTGTTTACCCCGTTCATAATTGAGAAGGAGAAAGAGTTTGCAATGACAAAAACAGCAACAATGACAACCAATAGAAAACTTAATTAGACTGCTAACATAACCCATAGTTGAGACACAACCAGCCACCCATGACAAAAAAAAACGACCCACAAACAACCACCGCCTGCAAAAATGAAGCACGACTTACAACCAAAGGTTCATACAAAGAACTAAACCTACACACTAGACCTCTAGACTAAAAGAACCCCACAAACTCTTAGGAGAATGCACCCACCAACTGGGGTAGGCAGGCCTGATTACTTGGGAGGTCTAATCGAGTGGGGATATCTCATCTACTTGACAAACAAGATGTAGTTGATTTAAGGGATACCACCATATCCATGTTCCCTGCATTATCAAGATCTGACTAAATCTCCATGTAACAAACTAGGAAACCAACATTAGAAAATCGAGATTTCCTTTGTGAACCCTATCTTTGGACTATATAAGAAGGTGTAGTGTGCCACCCGATTGAAATCATCGACCACCACCATCGGCAGCACCCAACACATTTGATGGGGATGCTCTTGATGACCGGGAGGAGCCGATGCTGATCGGCCATCGAAGATGAAAGATGAGAGGTGGCGGTGTACTTCGGCAAGCTTGGAAAATGGCGGCATGGATTCATGACAAGGAGCAGTGTTGTGGAAGTGTCTCTCCCTTGCTAATCCAACGGAGGTTTAAGTGGAGCAGGAGGTGGCTTATGCGGGGAGATTGAGGTGCGGCCTTGAGCTTGGCCATGGTGGTTTGTGGTGGAAAAATGGCTCGAAAGGCATAGGGAGAGGGCAAGAATATGTAGGGTAGTTGAGGCTTGAGCATGGAAAGATAAGAGGGCATTTTATATGGGAGGAAAGGGAGTGGAGTGGCTGGTGAAGCAGTAAATGTCATTAATAGTGGTTGTTACAACAAGGTAGTGACTGAGCAATGGAGGGTGTGTGAAGAGTGGAGTGAAGGTGAAGCATTATTGTGAGGTAGTGAATGAGCAAGAAGGTAGGGAGGGAAAGGGCAAAGATGGCTGTCACATCTGGCCCAATTTGAATTTGGCACATAGGCCCATGTGCATGTTAATGAGATATTATGGAGGGTTTAGTCTTACCTTAGTTGTTAAAGGTGGGGTTAGACCAACATATATGGCTTTTAGAGTCCATCCCACCATCCCGGATTAACCTGTTCAAACGGCTCAGATCCACTCTTTACGCTAAGTGAACCACACCTACCATCAGCCTACTTATGCTTTCTAGAGCATGGAAGATATAGAAGTCTCATAATTTGCCCCTTCAACTTTGGGTATGTTCGATTCTATCATATATTCTACCATTTTTTCTGAATACGTATCCTATTTGATACACTATAACTTATTTATTTATATGCTTCAATTAATGCAACAACTGCTAGATTTGCATATCGTTGATGTTAAGACAGACATAGCTTGGATCATGGATCCACTAGATAAGGACGAGGAGACCTACAAAGACTTCATATGCATGTGTGTGTGCGGCTGTGCGCGCGTCCTCGCACACCTGGAAAATAGGTTTCTAGAAGTGGCTAGGTATCCCAGCCATATCTGAAAATTCATTTGTAGAAGTGGCTCATGTTCTCATTGGCTAATTTTTTTTTTGAATTCTAGAGACACGTAGAGGCGAACAAAGCAGCTACAAACCATTTCTAGTAGACACCTCATAAAAGACAGTTTCAGTAGTGGCACCTCTGAAAAAACTGAGCATCGTCAAGTCTTGTATCACATGTTATAAAAAAAAAAGTCTTGTATCACAGGAAAATTCCAAACTGCTGTGACTGGACCTGGACTTATGAGTTCTAGTCTACAATGATCAGTGGCGGAGGGCTCGGTAGGGCAAGGTAGGGCGCTCGCCCTACCTTGGCTCCACGCGGATACCCACCCCAAGTTGATCCGGCCGCCATGGATTCCAGGTTGAAGGTCCGCTGGCTGCTACTATCGTCCTATCGAACAAACTCTGAATGTCCGCACGAGGAAGATGACTGAACATCTGAACCGTTCACTTCATTAGTTGGCCTTTGCCTTTTGGGCCTTGACGCTTGCCTTGTGGGCTTGTGCTTGTGGGCCGCGCAAGCACATTAGCTAGCCCTTTCATTTTCTAGTGTAACTGCGTAAGGACGACCCCTTTGCGGCTTTGCCTTCCGCCGCCGGCCGCTCCAAATTCCTATTGCGGCTCGCCAGTTCGGTAGACGGCAGTTCGTGACTTCGCTTCTCGGTCTCGGATGCGGTGCGGGCAGCAACAGCAAGCCGGCGATCACCGACGTTGAGACAAAGCCTTCGCCCTTCGGCACTGTCGCACTGACAGTTCGCAGTCGCAGGACGCAGGTCGCATCTCAGCACACAGTCAGCACATACGCAGTAAGTCTCCAACTCTCTGATACTTTTTTTGTTTTCCCATTGTTATTATTCAATCATTTGGTTTTCAAATTAATTTGCTTTGGTTGATTTTGAAACACAGGGAATTATAAAATATTAATATGGAAGATGACTTTGACTGTGACTCAGATGAGTATGAACAAGCTATCGCTGCAGTTGAAGAGGAGATGGAAAATGAAATGGCAGGATTACAAGATGAAGAGGAGATTGAAACTGATGGGGAAGGTATTATAACTCAGTTCAATCCGGATCACGTTATCACTGATCCGGGGCTTCGTATACCGATTGATCAATTTTCTATCAACATTAGATCCGAAGTTAGAAGGGCTTTCATAGATAAGGGTCCGACTCAACCAATTGGTTATAATTTCCCTAAAACAAATAAGAAAAGATGCTTTCAGAAAAGTTGGTTCAAGCAACATCCTTGGCTTGAATACAGTGTGGAGAAGGATAGGGCCTATTGTTTTCATTGTTATCTTTTCAAGCGTGATCGAATCGATGACAAATTTGGATATGATGTCTTTACAACATTGGGGTTTAACAATTGGAAGAATGCATATTTGGCGCTTCCAAAACATGATGGAAAAATCCACAATCAGTGTAGGACAGCATATGAAGATTTCAAAAATCAAAGAACAAGTGTGAAACATAAGGTTGACAAACATACAAAAGATTCACTAATCAAATATGAAACTCGGTTGGATACATCATTGGGTATTGTGAGTTTGCTCACATTGCAAGGTGAACCATTCCGTGGACACGATGAGTCCCTTGCTTCTTTGAATAAGGGGAATTTTCTAGAGTTTCTTGATTGGTATAAAGAAAGGAATGAACAAGTGAGGCTTGCATTTGATGAGACATGTCCCAAAAATGCCAAGATGACTTCCCCAACAATTCAAAAAGAACTTGCAGAGTGTTGTGCAATTGAGGTCACCAAAGCAATAAAGGAAGAGATGGCGGGTTGTCTTTTCTCCATTCTTATAGACGAATCGCGTGATATATCTGTCAAAGAACAAATGGCTGTGGTTGTGAGGTAAGTAATTGATTATATAATGTTAATTGTTATTGTAATTGATTATATAATTGTTAATGTTAAAATTAGCTAATCAGATTATAATATCTATGTTGTAGGTTTGTGAACAAGAAAGGAAAAGTGATTGAAAGATTTTTAGGTATTAAGCATGTTAAGGAGACAACCTCAGAAGCACTGAAGACAGCAGTTGTTGAAGTACTTGGTGAGCATGGGTTACACATTGCAAATCTACGAGGGCAAGGGTATGATGGTGCTTCTAATATGAGAGGAGAATTTAATGGCCTTCAGAAGCTTATTCGTGATGAGAACCCATATGCTTTCTATGTCCATTGCTTTGCTCATCAATTGCAGTTGGTAGTTGTTTCCATCTCAAGATGTTGTTCATCTATGGAGGATTTCTTTGATTATGTGGCCTTGATTGTGAACACCACTACTTCATCTTGCAAGAGGAAGGATTTACTGCTAGATAAGCAGCGTATGATTCTTTTAGGCAAGTTGAGCAGTGGAGAGATTTCCACAGGAAGAGGGAAACATCAAGCAACATCCTTGGCTAGACCTGGAGATACAAGATGGGGTTCTCATTACAAGACATTACTTCGTATTGAATCAATGTGGGATTCAGTAATTGAAGTTCTACAAATTGTGTATCAAGATGAGCGTAATCCAAGTAGGGCAGGAGGTTTAGTGGAAATCATGGAGTCTTTTAGCTTTGTGTTCATCATGAAGATGATGTTGCAAATCTTGCGCATCACAAATGAGCTCTCTCTTATCTTGCAAAGGAAGGATCAAAATATTGTTCAAGCCATGTCTTTGGTTATTGATGTGAAAACACGTTTGATGAATTTGAGGAATGATGGTTGGGAGCCACTATTACAGGAAGCCACAAAATTTTGCAGTGAAAATGATATCCCAATACCAAATATGAATGAAGCAGTACCAAGATTTGGAAGATCAAGAAAAGGGGGCAAGAACAACATCACTCAAGACCATTATTTTCGTGTTGATATCTTCTATGCTGCTATAGATGCTATTGCCACAGAGTTTGATCATCGGTTTAATGAGGTATCTTCAGAGTTGCTTGTTTGCTTTTCTTGTCTTAACCCGAGAGATTCATTCTCTAAATTTGATGTGCACAAGCTTGCTCGGCTTACTGAGATATATTCTGATGATTTCTCCTATTTCGAAAAGAAGGGTATAAAAGATCAACTTGAGTTATTTATTATTCATGTGAGAAGAATTGAGGAGTTTAGAGATTGTCATGATCTGGCAAGTCTAGCTGCAAAAATGGTTGAACTTGATAGACATACTGTTTTCCCATCAGTTTATCGTCTAATTGAGTTGGCATTGATACTACCGGTAGCGACGGCATCAGTTGAAAGGGTCTTTTCAGCTATGAAGATTATCAAAACAGAATTGCGCAACAAGATGTCTGATGATTGGCTCAATTACTTAATGGTGTGCTACATTGAGCGAGAAATATTCAAAGGAATTGATCTTGAGAAGATCAAGAATACATTTCAAAACAAGAAAGATAGGCAAATGCAATTGCCTAGGCCGCCTAGGCATGACTGAAGCTTCATCGTCACATGGTTAGTTGACTTTACTTGTATTTTCTATAGTTCTTTATATCCTAAATGCTTGTACTTTGTGCTTCGCTATCACAATTTCTAATGAACCATTTTGAGAGATATTACTTTACTATATATGTTATCGACTTCGCCCTACCTTAAATTTTTTTCGTCCTCCGCCACTGACAATGATCACATATTCTTGTGGCCTTTTGGAGGTCTGTTGTCATGATCGCCAAGAATTCCATGCAAAACTCCGGTCAGTAGTACGACTTTCGGAGGTTGTTGTCATGATCGCCAAGAGTTCTAGAATGATCACATCGATGCATGCAGTTACGCGCACTTAGTCTTGCATGTATCAATCGAGTTATGATCGTAACCATGTTCGTTCTTACCGAACAAGTTGAAGGCAGCAAGGGCTCAATGTATACATGCACTTCACTTTAGGAAAAGTGGCCGGGAATCCGAGTTCACTCGAAATATATGCCAATGGTCCATGCATATAGGAGAGTGACATATAATGCCTGGTGCTCCTGGTGCAAAGTTTAGCTCTCAAATTAAACTCTATCGGTTTCTGCATCATGCAAACATTACATGCACAACACGGCAGGTAATTAGGCGAATTCAATGCAAGAAGAGACCCCCAACGTGCACGGTCGATAAATCACCATCAATTCAGTCACCGTTACCTTCTAGCTCAAGTATTGTCGAAGATCTTGTCCATCAGACTTGGCATTATTTGTGGGTGCACATATTAAATTTTTCGCTTCTCCTTTACTCCACGAACTATTTGTGGTACAACAATACTAAGAAATAGTGTTTTGGAGACTAGAACGTCACTTATTTTGTGTTTTGTATTTGTAAAAGGCCACTGTGAGTTCCAAGATCTGAGGTACAAACAATAATGTTGTCACTGTTTTTCTAGAGAACGAATATCATATTGTAGAAGTGCGAGATCATATGTGATGCTACAAAAAATATATTTAAAGATCAAGCCTATAATATTGATCTTGATTGATTATTTAATGCTTTCTAAAAAACAAGTGGATTTATTAGCATTATTTTTCATTCACCTTAACTATAAATAATACTTTATCACAGTTGAATCATTTGAAAGCCATTTATATTAAGAGCCCTTTTACAATGGTTGGAAATGGTTCATAACGATTGCTGACGCTTCCTGATGCCTCCGCAAAACAACCATTTTTATTGATTTAATTCGCTCAAGGGTAATATGGTCATTGCGCATGGTCCTCTCACTCCGCCAAACCCCCGAACTGGATCGCACCTGGCTCCCCTCGCATGTCGTCTCGCCGGTGGCCCTGCCCTCTTCCTCGCTCATCGTAGCGGCCGTCCTACTCTCGCCCTCACTCATCGAGGCGGCCGCTGTGCCCTCGGCCCCAAGCCGACGGTGGCACCAAGGCAGCGCCGCAGCACCCAGCCAACGTCGTGCCCCCAGGCAGCGGCGCGGCACCCAGCCAACGGCGCGCCCCCAGGCAGCGGCGTGGTTCCCAGGCAACGGCGTGCCCCCATGCAGCGGCGGATCCGGTGCTCTCCTCGTCTCCACCTCGTTCAACTTGGCACCAGGGACTCCAAGGCGGCGAGCTCCTCCATCTCCGGCACGGCAGCCGTGGTCGCGTCACAAAGCTTTAGATCAGCAATCAAGGTGTGTGCCCTGAAACCCTATCAACTCTAGAAGTTTTGCTTCAAAATCAGTTCCTTTTATTAGGTGTCATGATTGTGGTACTGTTCCTTGCTCCTTAATTCTTGTAGTCTATGCTTAAGCTAGAAGAGGTCTAGAAGTTCCTGTAACATAACTGCACTTTCCACGTAACATAACTGCACTTTCCACCGATCTGTGATGCTGTTTTACTGTAAGTTACATCCCAAAATTTTGAAAGGAAATAATGAATGCATTGTTAGTGTTAGTCATTGTAGAAAGTTTCTGGAAATAGCTATGCAACCGTATGAAACCCACCAGTAACAAGCAAGTTATGCTTCACTGCCAAAGTACTAACTGGAGTCTGATAAAATCCCTCGTAGTAATTCCCATGGACCATGGTGCTTCTGAAGTCAAAGCACAAAGAACGTAAGGCTGTGTTGCCATAAATCAAATAGACAAGGCTCTGCAAGAAAAATGACAAGTTGAAATGATCATTCAGACCTCACATGGTGTGACATGTCCTTGCAGATCAATGACTTCTTGCTTCTTACAAGTCAGTGCTGACCAATGAAGCACAGAAAAGTTTGACATAAGATACACATCGTGCCTTGTTTAGAATTTCAAATCAGTTGAATGAGTGTTTTGTTTAGAATTATTTCCTTTTCCAAACAAAATAAATGTAAATTTACTTAATTAGATAACAATGCATATATCTGAAAGAGTTCTGAGTAACCTACAATGCACAACAGGCAACTAAACCTGCTGGCCAAGAATCAGAGATAAGGTATCATATACTGGGAAGTGTACAGCTACATCAGTGTGTAGCGCAAGCCCAGTAGTTAGTTGGACCTTGTGATGCTGCCCTCAACTGAACTGAAACTGAAACACTGCACTCGCTGCTTTACTGGAGAATATAGCTTTTCTTTCATATCGTTTGAACATTGTCACATGATCATCAGTTTCCTTTCCTCTGGTTTTTGTTCGCTGAGAATATGTTAGTATTGTAATATGTTAGTAATTGAGAATGGCCAGTCATTTGCACCTGAAAGTACATGCTTTCTTGCCATGCTGAATCAAATCGAATTGATGTCCTATGAGGGCTTTCATACCTCTAGTTGAATGAATACAAAAAGTAGTTTTGAATATAGGTTTTGAGTCCTATTAGTTCATTGTACTGTTGGTATGTAATTTATTGCTGGACTATAAGAATAACCTTTGCCAACCTCGAATATATTCAGAACATCCATTGGTGAGACTGACCATATAAGACCATTAGTGGAATAGTACTAGTTCTACAGTGTCATCAATGAAGCTTAAGGCAACAGAGATTGGAAATGAGCAATGTATGAAGTGAGGGGTTTCTCAAATTTATCCTGCTGATCAAGTCTGCTTATACATTGAGCCCGCCCAATATATCCTGCTGATCTGTTTCATCTTGGTTTCAATCCGGCTTTACTTTGCTTAAATTTGGTATTGCCTATGCACCAGTAGTACCAGTGAGGAACAAGGCAGTTTTAGGAAGAAATTAGTGATGTTCACTAGCCACTAGGATTTACCATCCAACAGCTATACATGCTCTCTCAGTAGAAATACCATGCATTCCCTTACTTAAATCCACAAAAATCAAAATATTCAATACCTGGTAGGTGACAGGGACATGCCTAGTCGCTGCTAAGTGGGCACCTACGTAGGTTATGAGGATTGAGGAAAGTAGGGTATTATGCTTGGAGCCCTTTTACAATGGTAGGAAACGCTTTCTGACGCTGGCTGACGCTTCATGATGCCTATCCAAAATAGCTATTTTTGTTAATTTTATTCGTCCAAGGGCTAGTTACTAGCTGAGCTAAAAAAATTAGCTAGCTAGTTGGCTAACAACTAGTTAAAAAATTAGCTAGCTAGTTAGCTAACAACTAGTTGAAGATTTGGCTAAAAAATTAGCCCACCTATTTAAATGAGCTAGAGCTAATTTTGGCTATTTTTTAGCTAGCTAGCAATTAGCTCTGATATCAAACAGGCCCTTAGATCTACCATTTGACCAACGACTGGCCACTAAAGCACAGGAAGACGCAAACGTGAGCACAATTCGCAGATTAACAAACCCAACTAGTGAACCAAACTCCAGCGATCGAGAGGAAGGAAGAGCAGACGGGTCAGCGCCAGTGAGGCGAAGCAGAGGTAAGCGCCGCCGGAGGTGGTGGTCAGGAATAGGACGGGGGAGATAGCGGGATGGGACGACTCACAGCTACAGCGCCTCCAGGAACTTGTCGTGCTCGGGGTCGGTCCAGCTCTCGCGTGACTTGGTGATGGTATACGGCTTGCGCATCCTCCGGGGCCCCTCCTCCTCGTCGTTCCCAACCGACGGCACAGGCACAGGCACGGCCGTGGGCGCGGCAGCGGCGGCAGCCTCCCGCGCCTCCTCCTCCTCCTTTCCGCCCCCGGCGACGGCCGGGACCGACGGATCCAGTGGGTGCGGCGTCGTGCTCATCGACACCATCGGCCTGCCTCTACGCTGCTCCCTCCTCCTCCTTCCTCGTAGACCCTAGGGTTGGCGTCGTGGTGGTGGTCCGCTGCTGCTGGCGCCTAGCGTTTCTGCTGGTGTGAGACGTGAGGCAGGAGAGGACAAAGGAGGAACAGTGGTGATGGAACGGGTGGTGTGGTGGGGAAGAGCCGGCGACCATGACTCGCGGCTCTTCTCCTGTCCACAAGTTTCTACACACACTGGTACGCGGACCCCACACAGCCTTTGCTTCTCTCTCGTTCCTCGGGCCGGTCCGGTCTTGGGCTTGCATTCTATTTCGTCTGGTCGTGGACTGGATGCTCGGCCCATCGCGAGGTCGTGCCCCAACTAAGCCACGTCTTTAAGGCAGTCAGCCATCCGCGCCCGATGGTTTAGTCCCACCTGGCTCGCAGACCAACCAAGAACGCAGCATAAAAGAACAGGCGAAGTGACAACCATCGAACTACTGAACTACAATGCCTACTCTCACTCTTGTCACCTGGGCCAATTGGGCTGCCGCGGCCTGGTTAGGCTCCCTACGTGGTCGAGCCCGACCTAGCTGCTGCTGGCACTTTGGCCCGTGGCAACAATTTTTTTGCCCCCATTCTTATGCAGATATAAACTTTGCATGTGTGTGTTAGTTACAAATATCTTCCCAAATTTGGAAGACCAGGATAAGATCTCAAGCTGTATCCTTTCAGTTTATTTGTGGTTTTCCCTATTCAGAGAAAAGAATATGACTCATGTTAAATGTAAAAGGTTATGCTGCTTAGTTTTTGCACTTCATATCAGCTTTCTCTAACAGCGAACATTAACAAAAAGTCATGGCATTGCGAAAGTCCTTAGCTTTTAATCAGATACCATTGACAAGAATGGGAAGAAGATACAGAAGTGCGAGTTCTAGAAGACGACACCACCAGTTGAGATCTGTAACACGCTTTGGAAACAATTTAGGGCGTGCAGTCCGCCATTACTGTCTGGTGATGAAGATTGTCAATTGTGCTTGTATATAGCTGAGGAGGGCGGACCTCTCACCTTCAGTATTACAGTAATACAGTTCCTCAATGTTGTGTCGACACCAATGTTCGGGTATCGCCATAAACATAGTCGGCTATGTCCTGGTTTTAGCTTATGGATAGTACTAGACTAGATCTTTACCAGGCATTAGCACTTACAGGAGAGGCCAATAGGCTTTGCATTAGTTCTACAGCTATTTCAAGACTTACGATTCCTGTACATGATATGCAGTAAGATTTGGCATTTGTGGCTAATTTTATAGTCAGGATAAGATCAGAAGGTAGAAAATTCCGGTTTGCGCTTGCATTGTAGTCCCATACTGGCGCAGCAAGCAGCATGCATGTCCACGTTCACAAAAACTCCAATGCCATTTGAGTTGCCCTCAGGGATGCAAATTGAAATCATGCAAATGCAGTGAACACCGGACGCAAAGCCATCACGAATTCACGAGCGCATCTGTTGGAGCATAATGTGCATGCACTACTGGAATCTCTCTTTTTTCTGTGCGTGCGAAAACCCTCGGAAAAAATCGAATACCGTCAGAAAAATATAAATAACCCACAGAAATAGAGTGACAGAAAAATCGACTTTTTCTGTGGGTTCACCGTCAGAAATAATTTTTCTATGGGTCTCACACGCACAGAAAAATTGTGTTCACCCAGATTAAAACTAATTTTTGTGTGTTAATCTACACAGAAAAAAAAATAAACGCACAGAAAAACACATGTTTTTTTTCTGTCGGTCTAGTGAACTCATAGAAAAATTCATTTCGCCCAGATTAAAAATAATATTTCTGTGTAGCCAGCCTCACAGGAAAAAAGAGTTAAACATATTTTAAAACAGTAGCAACAGCATATTAAAATATATATTGTCCATACAGTAATGAAGTCTACAGGCACGGCTCATAACTAATGACTATCATCATATTTCATCATACATGAATAGTATCATTTAGCCATGCATCAACATGTTACATTCAGCAATCTCGATACATATAATCAGCATGAAAGTTGTTACATATCATTGTTGTTCATACCAATGGACTCAATGTTTCAATGTCATTATACAGTTACAAAACACAATGTTATTGAAACCATATAAACAAAGCACGGCTACTGATCAACATATCTACAATCTGTTCTCAAACTAAGAAATTCCCAAAGCCTCCTGCAAAAGACCATTTTTCATTAATTAGAGTAATCTTGTGAATAGGAAAAAATATTCAGAGATAAAGAGAAAAGTAATTTCTAATAGACATTGAACTGAATTAACCATAAATCAAGATAGTGTTTAGACACTAATCCACAAATTTCAGTAAGTTTATGAACCCAATCACAAGCCAAGCTAAATCTACAGTTCAGTGTTTAGACCACCCTTTTTATTGGTGGGGAAAAGGCTATTGGGCTAACAAGCATGTCAGCAGGGGAGAAAGCTGTGAGCAAGGTAACAGGAGACAACATGCATGCAAGGATTACACTATTATAAAGAAATAGATATGCTGGATTGGTCGTCAAGCATCAATTCAACTCTAACACAATGAACCCTCCATAGCAATCCAAGTACTTCATGTGTACAGACTAATGGGGAAAAAACAATGGATAAATTCTTCCGTTCGCTAGAAGCAACAATCTCCAGTAAGCTGGACACATATTGTAAAACAGATGAGGTCTATATTCATACTATATTATTATGTAATATTAAGTTCCGGAAGATTATCCACAGTTGTAAGATCTTATAGCTTAGATGATACTAGCTATTATTTGGTTTCATCAACAAAGAAGAAGGCGCTAGCTGTTCTCACCTTGAGCGTGAGATGCGTGTAGTCCTGCGTCTCAACGGTGACGTCCAGCACGGTGGGCAGCACTGCACCATGCAAGGGAGTTCCTCCATTAGTTTAGTTCCACTTCCACTAGTACGTTACAGTCATTCCCTACCATTTTAGAATGGAAATCAACTAACCCGTTGTCGTAGGTGCATACTAGTAACTTCCACGGGCGTCACCAATCTGACCAACCAAAGGTGCTAGATTTTTTTATCATAAGCATAACAAGATCCTGCAGCTACATCTATAGGACAACCACTACTAACGCAATGGAGCAAGGCAAGCATTACCATAGAGGCATATGCTGACATAATAGTTCTGATAGGCAAAGCAACAATTGGAAAAAGAAAGACATGCTACATATGCATCCACAAACTGTGAACCCCAACCACCGCAGATGAAGTTTGATTTTGTCTATAAAAAGAGCAAAGCATATCAATCCACATAGATGATGACAGATTAACTTGTAGTGAGCAAACATTTGCAAATTTTGTTCAGTTCATTTACCATCAAGGATATGTTATACTGAAAGTCCAAGTACCGGATAACAATTTGAACATGTTTTTTTTTTCTAAACTTGATTGAACAAAAACTAAATTCACCTTTGTCAAGTGTAATTAGGGGCTCATTCAAGTTTGCAAATGGCTGCAGTGAGAATTCCATCTTCTCTTAGTAATGCAGCAATAAAATGACACCGTGTAAGCCTATGACAAGATCAGACAAGACATGAATAGGTCAGACTAAGGAAGAAAAAACAACCAGATATCATACTGCTAAAACACTAGGAACAATTAGGAAATTCTCAAGCAGCACGGAAGCAAAGCAGCAAAGCAGCAAAGCACAAATTAAATTACTCGCTAATTATACAGCTAACAAAAGCTTTAATAAAATAAAAATAAAAAGGCATGCCGACACCACGACCGCACCACCAGCGCCACCGTCGGGCCCCCTCCCTGGATCTTGCCGTTGGGGGCGGGAGGGGAGGGGCCGCGCCGGGGAACGCCGGCCGCGCCGGATCTCGGGAAGAAGGTAGGGGAGGGGGGAGGGAGGGGCGGCACGGCCGCCGGCCGAGGAAGAAGGGGAGGAGGGAGGCGTGATCCGGCGGAGGATGGGCGGGTGGAAAAGGGAGGAGGAGGAGGGAGTGTGGGGGCCTGGGAGGGAGGGAGGTGCAGTGAGGGAAGAAGAAGGGAGGGTGCCGAAGGCGAGAAAGCGTGAGGAGCCGAGCGGGCGAGGGTGTTTGGGGCGGCGGCTGGCGGGTTAGGGTTGGAACTTCTCGGTTTTTTTCTGTGCGTGTGAATGATTTTTCTGTGCGTTTTAAAATAACCGACAGAATAATAATATTTTTTCTGTGCGTGCATATATTTTTTCTGTGCGTTTTTAAAGTACCGACAGAATAATTTGCATTTTTCTGTGAGTGTTGATTTTTTTTCCATGTGTGTATTGTCACGCACAGAAAAATCATACAATTATTCTGTGGGTTTTCGTATTTTTCTATCGGGATATTTTGAAACCGACAGAAAAATTACGATTTTTCTGTGCGTACCGAAAAACACGCACAGAAAAATTCGTCACCCACAGAACAATTCGAGTTCCCAGTAGTGATGCCCGCCTAGGGAGAGTTCTGCTGGAGCAGCGAGTGGGGCCCGACTGTGTTTCTTTTCAGTTCTCACAGGTGACCTCACCCAAAAAAAACCATGGTAGACCTCACCCCAAAACTCTCATGCTCTCATCCATAATAACAAACACTAGTGCAACTTGTGCAACTTTATTCATGACCGTATTTCATTATTGGCGACAATTATTCACGGTGTCAGGTTTACAAACACGTCTCGTGAGCTTTCAAATTTCAAAGAAAGAAAGCAACCAATCAGCACCGGACCAACAGATTTGGAAATAATTATACTAGCCGCGGAAAAGCTCTATTAGCCAAAACTCTTGATAGGAAGAAATGCTGTCACCTCGTGTACAGAAATCAGAATACACAAAGTGTCAACCTAAGTGATGCCGGAACAAAGAGGCCATCTCAATCTGCAGGGAACTTGAGCTTGTCAACTGATAGTACATCTATGTTTATTTGAAATTAAGATTGCCGACGGAAGGTTTACTTACGGCAGTAAGAGCAGTTTCAGCACCCTTGTTTCCTGCCTTGCCACCAGCACGATTGAGCGCTTGCACCATTTGATTTAGCATTCTCAGCAGGATTTTGATAAGGAGCAAAACAGTGCACATGTTTTGGAAAGTAGTCAGATAATCAACAAAAAAGGGTCACACTATTGACAAGAAACTTTCTCATCAGAAGGGAACACTTGAGTGAAACCTCTGCTTTGCTAATGTGGCCAATCTGGATTAAAGATGTCACTACTTTACAGGTCATGCAGAAATGGTTGGCACTACTCAAAATAAGTTAAATGGCTTGGGAACTTGAACAATAGCATTTTGTCCAGCAACAAACACTTGACTCTTGACATAAAATGAACATAACACAGCTCAAACAGCAATTGATTTTTCGAACAAAACTTTGAACAGAGTCCTCAGGAACTGATTGGTTTCCACATGTATAGGATGTGGGTATTTTGCAATAAGATAAAGAGATGGATGTAACAGAACCGACCAAATCATAAGAACGTAAGTACAAAAACAATCACCGAAGCGATCAAATTCCTGTACTTAAGCTCCCATAATCCCGGTAGTCCGGAAATCACGAAGGATTTCAACCAACTCTCGACATACAAACCAAGATCGTAATGATTCAACACAACACATCATTCGTTACAACATTTCACAAGTAGCATTAGGATTACATCCATCAGAGTTCAAATAAAATATTACAAACCAAGTTTGAGTGTGCGGAAGCAACATAGTTTAGTACATAACTTCATAGTTTCAAATACATTGCTAGATCAGAGTCATGTCCCACAAAAGCATTATCAGGTACGAGAACTAGTAGAGACCGCGCCCAACGGTCTAGTCTTCATCCCCAGCAGGGAGAAGGCAGTACTTGCAGCAACCAAAGAAGAACTGGTCATCTGCAACAGGTGGAAAATAAACCCTGAGTACGAGAAGTTACTCAGCTAGACTTACCCGATAAAAATCAGAAATAAAAGACACCAAGGATCATGCAAGGCTTTACAGGTGGGCTAGCTTGACTCAGTTGCATAAAAGAGCTTATGAGTATAGTAATCAGTTTAAACTTATTATCAAGCTTATCATTACTTACCTGTCCACTAGATTAGCACCTGTACTAGAGCACTCACTTATTAGGAGCAAACAATATTAACCATAGCAGGTATAATAAGGCTGTCATCATCATATCATCATTTCCGAACCATTAAGATATTAAGTGTATCTACATTGGAGATAAGCCCGTCAAGTTCTCACTAACCGGGAGAGACGGCGATTCGAATCGAATTACAACTCAGCTGAGGGGGTATTCCTAACTCTCACCCTGGCATACTTTGCAAGGGTAGCCGTGGGTCATCTTTGGAACATCTCAGGAACCAAATTCGCGGGTTCGATCAGCGCCCAAAGACTCTCGTGGATTACCCTTACGCCAGACGATCGGGACTTTTAAATCACCTGCCCTTGGACTCACGCCACGGCTCCCTTCCGAGGCGCACACTTTGTACTTATCGACTCCGGCCCGAGGTGAGCTACTCGGCCGTGGTCGGTCTTCAGCCGGCCAACTAAGAGAGAGGCATGCGTTCAACATGAACAGGAAAGGCTCCAAGAATCGGTCCTTAAGCGACCTGAGGGATCGAGTTTGCAAACCGGCAAGCCTCCGTCGGTCTTCATTTCAATTTAAGACCGGTTCTTTTCCACGATAGCAAATATAGCCAACCGTGCCACATGTATCATCCTATATCTCGCGGTGACAGAAATCACCCGACTTCTACGCGTTTAAGCGAGAGGGCTAAGCACTACTCGAGCACGAGCTACATAGGATTCAGGTAACAATATCTGGACAAGGAATGGGTAACCAATGCGGCAAGTGTTTGCATCCAACACCTAAACTTAATGCAACAATATATGTAATAATAATATCAGAATCGTGAGTTCGGAAAATAGGAGGTGAATATGCTCAGGGCTTGCCTTTCACAAAGTTGCAAGGGCGGTGGTCAGGGCACTCAACGGCGATCTCGTGCGGTACTTCTCTGAAGGTGCTCCTCTGAATCTCCGGTGTAATTTGCTGCGCTTTCGTCAGTTCCTCGAATTCCAGCAGGGTTACTCCTTCCGGTACACCTATTGCATGTCGATGCACAAGATAAATATCATGGATGCATAAAGAATGACATGATGCTCATGATGAATGAATCACAATGGGTGTTTATGAAAACATCACTGGACACTCGTTTACCGAGTAATTAGCTCTATTCAAATCACTTTAAGCATGTATCCAACTTAACTTAAATAACAAGAGCAACTTACCTAACTTGCATAACCTAAGATAAAGATGCTCATCTTCAGTTAAAGGCCTAATACCTAGGAACAGTACCATGAACTTAGAATAGTAAAGACATACTTAAAATAACAGTTAAAGCTTCATATGCAACAAGTAGTAACTTAATTCTATCATAACCAGAGCTCTATAACTCCAAATGACTTGCAAGAGGACATTCTGGAAAGCTTATGAAATTCTCTACAATTCACTTGTAAACATCAAAGCATGATTCTGAAGTTAACCAAATCAAATTCCAGTAGACCTAGAATCTGTCCAGAATGACGGGGTTGCTAACTTAATTATTTAATGATGGTACAAAAGCCTAATTTGACCAAACCAAGTTTACCAACTTGTTTTTCATATCTAAGAAACATCAGAAAGTATAGTGCTAACTTCTAATAAATTATTTAATATCATTTTCCAATTTATTTAGTTAATTAGGTGATTTAAGCAATATATAGTAAAACTATTCATAAAAATCTACAAAAATTACAGTAGCTATCTCATGCTGCACATAGACTACCATAAAAATTTCAAAGCCATTGGACCAACATAACTTGTTGTATCCAAAATAACAGATGACATGTCTATTTCTAGCATAATTAGGAAACCTTATTAAAAAGTGTCAAGCAACAGATTTCCCATTTTTCCTAGCATCCTTCTAGCATAAGAATAGCACCCATAAAATTTCACCTTCACTGGATCTATAGAAAAATTATGAAAATTCACACAAGATCTACCTATTAATAAAAGGAAATTCTATAACTTAAAAACTACACATGCACTAGCTCTAAAATTTTAACCAGAGACTCTACTGAACCAAAATAGAGGACCCACAAAATTTCATAATTTTTGGACCACAGAAACTCAAGATAAAATTCAAACAAGTTTGCATGCTTCTAAAAACAAAATTCAAACTCCTATTTAATTCATCCAATTTTTCTAAAACATATGCTCATATACTATTTTTGTTAAATACTAGACAATACTAGGAACTCAACAAAATTAGGACCATAGCATTTGGATCTATATACTAGGAGCTACATATTTTTCAAGATGTACATAAATCTGTGAAAATAAAATAAACAAAACAAATCGAAAAACAACTCAGCCACAGTTGGGCCAATTTACATGAATGACCCGTGAGCGCATGATCATGGCCCAAGACGACGGGCGCGCGGCCCGAGCTGGACTCCCGCCTCAGCGTCGAGACTGCGAGCAGGGGCCCACTCGTCGTGAAGGAAGCAGGGGGAGCGACGGCCGGTGGCCTAGTTCGCCGCGCGGTGGCTTTTTCCGAGCGAACTCGACAAGCACCGTCGTGTTCCCCCACACACATGCGCATCTAGAGGACCCATCTATTGCAACGATTGCAGCGGCTAGAGGGGTGGCGGCGAAACACGGCGGTGCACGGCGCGCGGCGACGTCCGGCTCGGCGAGGCTCTGGCGCTGCCCTAACGGTTGACACTACGAGCTTCAGCGGTGTTCCTAGGACCTAAGCGCGAGCGAAGGAGGAGGTGGAAAGGGCATGAGGACAAGCTGGCGCTTGGGCGCCAACTCGGTGAACTTCCGCCATGGCTACGGTGGGGAAGAACGGCGAATCACGCCCTTACCGAGGCTCGATTGACCCGGTGAGAGGTGGAGGAGGTCACGGAGAGGCTGCTGGAGACGGGCAGCAGCGTTTTCATGGTGGCGTCAGCGCGCCGCGGCGGCTGCGATCTTTCGGTCGGCAATGGCGGGCGGCTTAGCTCTCGGCGCGGCGTGCGGTGGTGGGCGAGAAAATGTGAAATGGGGACGGTGAGTCGTCGGACAAAGCTGTGGTGGCTTCAAAGCGCGCGTCTGTGGCGCTTGAGGCGCTGCAATGGCGTGGCGGTATGACAAACAAGCCGGGTGACGAAGTGTCCCCCCACGCGTCGGCTGAAATCTGAAATTTGATCCTTTGAAGCGTCGATTCGATTGTTCCATTCAGAAACTGACGGTGCGACTTCAACACCTTATTACGGCTAATCCAATGCCCCTTTGCAAAAATGGTGTACATGAAAAATGTAAATGTATGGTAGGACTACATCTTTGATTTAGAAATCAACAACTCATTCGATCTGGATCAGAAGTTATATGAAGCCCAAGTTGGCCTGATCTAACTGAAATGCACCATGACTTAGGATATTTTTCTAAGTGTTGAAAACAGCATGTATTTCTAACTTGTGGGCCATGTTTGACCATGCTCTAGACCTTTTCATGAGTTGACCATAAAACAACTTTTGTTCCTTAATAAATTCACTACAACTTTGCTTTAGGTTGCTCAAGCATGCATAGACTCTAAGTTACACTTTTTAAACAGTCAAACAGTGAGACTCCAAGGGTCAATTCAAGTCAAACTTGCACTTGAGGGCATTTTGGTCATTTTGATCTACATGAACAATGTCCCAACAAGTAACCTAAGTGTAGTTAAGGTGTAATAGACCATGATCAACCAATTTACAAAATTGTTATACCACTTCTAATGATCACATGTGATACAGAAAATAAAAACAAGCAATTCGTACATATGTTTCAATACAATGTTTCGCATGTTGCATGACCTTGTTGTTATCCTACACTTATCACATTACTACCATGTTGCCATGTTTCATGGTATAAGAATTTCATGTTGCATTCACAAGTTACACCATTACTATTCACAACAATCAAGCATGAAACATACACAGTTGAAATTGTTGCACATGCATGTTTCAGTAACAATGGTGATGATGACATAGATGATGCATATGTTTATGAAATGAAATGCACTTAGTGGAAGCCAAACACCAAGGGTGTTACAATGGAGGCCCTCAAAGTGACAAAAAATCATGATAATGCTTGCATGCCCTCTCAAAAGTCAAAACTAAGCCGCACAAGTATTGGGGCAACACTTTAAACTGAGACAAACAATTGGAAACAGTATATACAGCTACCTGTTGTACCGTCTGTTTGGGGGTTCATCCAATGGTATGAACAGCCATTCAATTTGCCATCTACAAGTACTAAATAGTTGGCATAGATTGTTCAACATGCACTAAATGCCTGCAGAAGAGAAGAGGTGGTAAGACTCTACCGCTTGCACCAGGCCCGCCCTTCGGAGCTGCACTGAAATTAAATTAAATTTATTAGATCAGATATTTGCTTCAACATGTCATACATATATTTTAAGGCATCAGGCATGTACCAACACAATGTTGGATAATGTAGAGAATTTCAGACATAGAACTTCTCAGATGTGAAGATATAGAGTACCAACTCAGACTTTTCAAATGTTAGTATTAGTATGCTTTTCATTTTTGCAGAAAAACTGATAATGAATTTGCAATGTGCTTCATTACTAAATCACATGCGTGTGCAGGTTCCTATCTCATAGTCTGCATATACCAGATAACAATGACTGAACCAAGAATTCAATTGGCTTTTAGAAATAAGAAAAAGATAACAATCGATAAAGAACATGTATTATGTGACCTTTCGAGCAGCACATGTATTGTACATATTAGTATATTTTTTTCTATAAACTGGGTTTAGATAAGTGTAACTTAGGACAAAACTAAAACAACCTTCCTTTTAGGTATGGAGGGAGGCAGAAGCACACCCTAATAGGCATTGCTAAATAAAGTTTCAGAAAAATATTATGTCACAAATTCATACTTACTGAACATTGCAGAAATGAACAAGCAGCAATTGGCATACTAGGAGCATTTTTTCTAATATATGAGAAGTGTTTACTAAATCCATCAGGTTAATGAACAAACAACATTACAGACACCTATTCTTCATAAACTCGATTTGGGTACATACTAGACACCATAGGCAATGAATGATAAGGACCGATGTGGCAGAAACATATGCTGCTGTCACAGGGAGTTACAGGGAGTTGACTGAAACATGTTGCTGTTGTGTTCAAAGAGTGACAGAAAACAACTAGCGCCAATAGGAAGGATCCAAACAGCTAAAACATATGCTGCTATCACTGATAATAGTTAATTCCAATAATAATGCATCAATCAGGGACCTTTTCTGAAGCACTAATAGTTTTTTTCCTTAGTCACTTGTCCATATGTCCTTGTCAGAGGTCGAACATCTTTCAGGTTCAAACCATTAACAGGTTAGTTTCTTTTAAAATGATATTCTTTCTTATGATCAGGTATGAGTTGATGCCTTTTCCTCCAAGATATTGATGGCTAGCATTAACAGACTAATTTCAAATCTATAGCAATAACAGCACAGCTTTACCTGACACTGACAAGTATCAATTTACAGTTTTTTTCTACACCAGATCAATGCTTAAGCTTTTTGGGCATACAGTTGAGAATAGATTGTGGTTCAGTTTTCATATAGCTGAGGACATTTAGAACGAGGAAGCAAACCAAAGCACTAACTAATTTATGATGCCATAGGGTTAGACACTGCATTAAGTTTTCCATGTCACTGAAGAAAACCAACATGGAGGTACAGAGTGATTGCAGAATCTTCACAAGGATAGTGGCATTATATGTAACAAAAAAATTCAACTTATAATCAGATAGTAGCAGGATACCTGGGTGTGGGTTTGGCACCGTCGTCCTAAAGCATGAACAGGGTGATGGCCACCCAGCTTTCGCGTTCGCGTCGTCGTCGTCATGAGATCCAAGCATTCGTGGAGCTCGGGCCCGCGGCCGTGGCTACCTGACAGAGACGTGCGTCCAAACAAGGCGGATCTGCGCCATCCAGCTATCGACGAGAGGGGAGGCCAGGAGAAGAGAGAGGGGAGGGGAGCTACACAGTGAGAGTTTAGACGACTACCTTAGGGATGCTGATGGCAAGCGTTCGTGCGGCCCAATCTTCGTGTAGTCGGATGCCGCCGGTGAGGACTCCTGCCGGAGCACGCGACGGGACCCTCCCGGCAGCGGGGACAGTCGCCGCCGCTTTGACTGGGAGCGCAATCCTGGTTCAACTCCTTGGCGGTTTGCAGCAGACCATCTGGCCCAATTTGAATTTGGCACATAGGCCCATGTGCATTTTAATGAGATATTATGGAGGGTTTAGTCTCACCTTAGTTGTTAAAGGTGGGGTTAGACCAACATATATGGCTTCTAGAGTCCATCCCACCATCCCGGGTTAACCCGTTCAAACGGCTCAGATCCATTCTTCACGCTAAGTGAACCACACCTACCATCAACCTACTTATGCTTTCTAGAGCATGGAAGATATAGAAGTCTCATAATTTGCCCCTTCAACTTTGGGTATGTTCGATTCTATAATATATTCTTCCATTTTTTTGAATACGTATCACTACTGCAGACGGGCTCTTTGTCGAGTGCTTAGGGCACTCGGCAAAGCCCCTATTGCACTCGGCAAAGAGCAGTCGGCAAAGAACCCATCGGCAAAGGTTTCTTTGCCGAGTGCCACTTATCGGGCACTCGGTAAAGCCTTTGCCGAGTGTCACGTCAGTACTCGGCAAAAAAAAATCCGACGTCAACTCTGACGGCCTCTTTGCCGAGTGCCACCTCAGCGGCACTCGGCAAAGAATTTTTTCTTTTTTTTTGAAAATTCTTTGCCGAGTGCCATACTCTTGCACTCGGCAAAGAAATTTTTTCTTTTTTAAAAAAAAAATCTTTGCCGAGTGCCATGGCTCTGGCACTCGGCAAAGCTGGGAAATTGGGTCTCTGCTTCCCAGCTTTGCCGAGTGCCATGGTCACGGCACTCGGCAAAGCCCTCTTTGTCGAGTGTGGCACTCGACAAAGAGGGGGAAAATGCTATTTTTTTGTTTTTTGCTTTCCATCGGCACAAACAAAGAAATCACATATATATCAACACATAGCACAGGATATATCACATACACATCCATATTCCATCACATACACATCCATAACCCATCACATACACATCCACCATCCATAATACATCACATACAAATCCATTGTCCATAATCCATCACATACATTCGCATCATCCATGACAATATCCATCACAATATATATATGTCTCTAGTAGTAGTCCAACATAAGGCTAAGTCTAACACAAGTCCATGCAACATGAAAAGAAACAAATAAACGGTACCTACTGCTAGCCTCCCCACCCGGAGTGTGAACTGCCACCTTGAGGAGGGCCAGTTGGCCACCCGGCCTGTGGAGAAGGGCCACCTTGAGGAGTCGGGTTCGAACCTGCCGACTGTGGCTGCACAAAGGAGAAGCGAATTCATGAGTATCTACAGGAGGGCCGCACAAGCTAAAGGAATAAACAACTATATACACTCACCGAAGTCCCTACAGGAGGAGGAGCCACAACTGGAGCGAGCAGCGACTGGGGCACGACCACACCTGGCAAGGCCTGAAGGCTCGCCATGAAGCTGAACATGTCCTGCAGCCTCTGCGCCTCGGCCGCCCTCTGGGATTGTACAACCTCCATCTCCAGCCGATGGGCCTCCGCCTGGGCCGCCTGCTGGGCCTCCAACCTCCGCAAGTCGGCCTGCAACATTCCACCCGCAATGTTTAAACAATGCAAAGGCAAGGTTGATGTGTAAAAGCAATGAACGACGAATAAAACAGTACTAACCTGGAGTTCCGCCATCTGCTGCTGTGAGCTCTGCTGCCAAGAGCGTATGGGGAGGGAGGAGCTCGTGCTCCTTGCTCGAATCTCGGCGAGGATGGGAACAGAGGCGGAGTCGACTGTGCTGTCCGCCATCCAGTACCGGTCGTGTTGCTTCCCTCCTCCCAGCCTCATAAGGAGGTCTGTGTCCAGGGGCTGGGTGGCCGGATCGAAGTCCTCCCCATGGCGCTCGTGGGCCACCGAGGTGTACTCGCTAAGCTTGATGTGGACGCTCGCGTTGGTGTACGCCTCGGGCCCGTCCGCCGGGTTGTAGGTGACTTCCGGGGCCGTCGCCTTGCCCTTGCGTGCCAGGGCGTACACCATGAACTCATTGCATTCCTGGCCTTGGTGCACCTGGGATGGCGAGGAAAACACAAAGATGATTACAAGTAATGAGAATTGAGCGTTAGAATAAATAAATAAAGATGAAAACACAAAGAAGATTACCCATGTCTGGGCGTACGCGCTGAGGCTCCGGTTGCCTTGGTGGTGTGGCGCCCCACCCATCTGCAGGCGGCAGTCCTGACGGATGTTGTGCTTCTCCGCCCACTCCTCTGAGAGCCACCTGTCCACAATGGCCTCCCAGCAGAGGTGGTGCCTGGCGCACCAATCAGGACATTGCTGCATGCCATCAAGTTATTGATATGTCAGAAGATGAAATGAAGCCTACCTATTCTTCATGGAAGGAGTCAGTATTAATGTTTCGTACTTACCGAGAGGTACTACTCCTTGGTGAGCATCCTGGTCCTGGCATCGGCCTTCCTCACCACCTGACCAAGGACGTTGGCGCTGTAGTTGATGATGCACTGGAGCCACATCTCGTGGTATAGGTCTGAGAGTCAGGACCTACAGACCTTGTCCTGCACTCGCACCGTAGGGACACGGCATCCGACTCGACCCTCTAGCAGCCTCGCCAAATGAATGCTCCAAGAAAGCATTAGTAACACTACAACTACTACTAACACTAACACTACTACTACTAACACTACTACTATCACTACTTACTACTAACAATACTACTAACACTACTAACTACTAACTACTACTACTTACTAACTACTACTAACACTACTAAGTACTACTACTAACTACTACAGGTGTAGGGCATACCTTTGCAACGAGAATGGCAACAACGAGGGTCGGCGACGACGGCGGGGACGACCGCAGCGGCGTGAGGGTCGACGGGCCTAGGCTGGCACCTTCCTTCTCCTTCTCCTTCTCCTTCTCCCCTCCTCCTCTCTTCTCCCCTTCTCCTCTCTTCTCCCCTGCCTCCTCCTCTCTTCTGCAGTGGCCGCTGGCGGGGGCAGTGGCCGCCGACGGGGGAGGTGGCCGTCGAGGGGGGCGCACAGGCGGGGGAGGTGGCCGCCAAGGGGGCCGGCGCGGGCGGTGGAGGCCGGGCGGGGGCGGCGGCCGCGCGAGGACCCGGCGTGGGGAGGCGAACGGGGACGGGCCACGCGGGCCGCCGCGCGAGGCGCCTGCGCGGGGAGGCAGACGGGGACAGGTGCCGCGGGGGCCCGTGCGGGGAGGCGCGGTGGACGGGGCGGAGTTGTCACATACGATGCTCACAAACCAAGACATCTCCACATGTGACAACGTGGTCGAAACCTTTTCAAATTTTGTCCACGGCATACGCATACGATATGGCGACAACTCGACAAGTTTCATGATTTTCGGAATTCGTTCGCATTTTATACAATTAAAAAACCACTCCCACGCAAGTTGGCGGCGTTGCCCCGTGAGCACGTTGATCGAAATTTCGAGATAGTTCCTGGATTTAGCCTAAATTTACACTAAGAAACAAGGATAACATTTTTTGAACGAATGTAATCCATTATTCGATGCACCTGCAGTTCAAACTTACATTTTCTGGAAAAATTCAACAAAACAAAATAAACTATAGAAATGTGCCAAAAGGCAATGAAAATGTCCCAAATTTAGACATGTTGTTTGTGGTAGTGTACTAAAGCTTCAAAAAAAATTGGTGGTAAAAAACCAAAAAAAAAAAATTTGCCGAGTGCCAAACGGGGGGCACTCGGCAAAGAGGACGCCGCTGGATGCCGTTAGGCCCCTACCAATCTTTGCCGAGTGTCTGCCTTTGTCGAATGCAGGTCTTTGCCGAGTGCCAGGCACTCGGCAAAGGCCTCTTTGCCGAGTGCCATATTTTGCCGAGTGCGGCGCTCGGCAAAGCAGGTCTTTGCCGAGTGCCCGAAATTTGACACTCGGCAAAGATTTTTGCACTCGGCAAATCACGTGTTTCCCGTAGTGTATCCTATTTGATACACTATAACTTATTTATTTATATGCTTCAATTAATGCAGCAACCGCTAGATTTGCATATCGTTGATGTTAAGGCAGTCATAGCTTGGATCATGGATCCACTAGATAAGGATGAGGAGACCTACAAAGACTTCATATGCATATGTGTGTGCGGCTGTGCGCGCGCCCGCGCACACTTGGAAAATAGGTTTCTAGAAGTGGCTAGGTATCCCAACCATATCTGAAAATTCATTTGTAGAAGTGGCTCATGTTCTCATTGGCTAAATTTTTTTGAATTCTAGAGACACGTAGAGGCGAACAAAGCAGCTACAAACCATTTCTAGTAGACACCTCATAAAAGACAGTTTCAGTAGTGGCACCTCTGAAAAAACTGAGCATCGTCAAGTCTTGTATCACATGTTATAAAAAAAAAAGTCTTGTATCACAGGAAAATTCCAAACTGCTGTGACTGGACCTGGACTTATGAGTTCTAGTCTAGAATGATCACATATTCTTGTGGCCTTTTGGAGGTCTGTTGTCATGATCGCCAAGAATTCCATGCAAAACTCCGGTCAGTAGTACGACTTTCGGAGGTTGTTGTCATGATCGCCAAGAGTTCTAGAATGATCACATCGATGCATGCAGTTACGCGCACTTAATCTTGCATGTATCAACCGAGTTATGATCGTAACCATGTTCGTTCTTACCGAACAAGTTGAAGGCAGCAAGGGCTCAATGTATACATGCACTTCACTTTAGAAAAAGTGGCCGGGAATCCGAGTTCACTGGAAATATATGCCAATGGTCCATGCATATAGGAGAGTGACATATAATGCCTGGTGCTCCTGGTGCAAAGTTTAGCTCTCAAATTAAACTATCGGTTTCTGCATCATGCAAACATTACATGCACAACACGGCAGGTAATTAGGCGAATTCAATGCAAGAAGAGACCCCCAACGTGCACGGTCGATAAATCACCATCAATTCAGTCACCGTTGCCTTCTAGCTCAAGTATTGTTGAAGATCTTGTCCATCAGACTTGGCATTATTTGTGGGTGCACATATTAAATTTTTCGCTTCTCCTTTACTCCACGAATTATTTGTGGTACAACAATACTAAGAAATAGTGTTTTGGAGACTAAAACGTCACTTATTTTGTGTTTTGTATTTGTAAAAGGCCACTGTGAGTTCCAAGATCTGAGGTACAAACAATAATGTTGTCACTGTTTTTCTAGAGAACGAATATCATATCGTAGAAGTGCGAGATCATCTGTGATGCTACAAAAAATATATTTAAAGATCAAGCCTATAATATTGATCTTGATTGATTATTTAATGCTTTCTAAAAAACAAGTGGATTTATTAGCATTTTTTCATTCACCTTAACTATAAATAATACTTTATCACAGTTGAATCATTTGAAAGCCATTTATATTAATTATTATGTAAATTTATAGGACGAGGACCCAACATATATAAGATCCTACTATCTTATGGGATCAGATATATGTAACTTTCATTTAGGATCGAGATACTATGAAATTTAAGATACATGATGGGATCGGTATCCTATCTAGGTTAATATAACAACCGCCATTGGCTGATGCAGTTAAGATTTCCTTACTTGAGGCAGAGAAGGAAATTGATGAGTAGAAATATATAAGTCATCGGATATGGTGGAGAGATGATTTGGAAATTAATATGAGAGACATCATGCATTGTTAGATATATTGTTCCCAGAGCGCATCATGGGTCCTGACTGACTCTTGTGCCCCGTAGCTCGGTTTCATGAATCATGAGCGCACTTGTAAATAAGGCCAGACGCCCAGAACGCCATTCTACGCATGCAATCCCTCATATATATGCCATCTCTGCACTCCCCTAGCTACAAGAAACCCAAAGAAACTGGCAAACAACGAGGCCAAACTATCACTTGTGTTCCGAGTGGTGATAGTTACAAATGAAGGGGTAATATCAAAGACAATGCCTTTATTACATAGCGCATAAATATTTGATACAAAGGACATAGTCTCACATTACAGCATATACTATAACTCTATTCTTCTGACGAAGCCTCCAGCACCACAGAAATCGTCAACTGGTTGATCACAAGCCTAACACCTCTTGGAAAACTCCACTGAAGAACCTCCATCTGGTACCCATCCGAGATTTTGCCAATGTATTGAAATAAAATAAGCGTAAGGTACTACCGCTTAGCAAGCATAACATGAGGGGATGCGGGCTCAAAAGGCTTGACACGACTGAACTGCGGTAAGTACTTTTAGTTTGTCATATTTTATTATTAATCATAAGTTGCTACGTTATGCTTAGGCTCCCCAATATGAATAATTAGAGATATCCGTAATTTTAATCATAACTCAAACCATCCAAGTAACCAACTATTGATGAGGATCCAGGCAGCTCGTGTAAAGTGAGCACGGCCGATATACCGCTTTTTACACTCTATAGAGGTTGTACACTTTCACCATGAGTCGTGTTACCCATATGTCGGGTTTATAACTCCCAAAACACTTCCAAGGGGGCAGGCGGGGTACACTCTGAAACTTTTCCCCGGTCGTTCTAATAAGGAAGCGATCGCTAAGATTCCATCTCCCAAGTGTTATGGAGTCATCTCCAAAAGTGGCACTAATACCCATGACATAGTACACACTCTCTGGGGATGAGGCCCATACCCGACTGGTATGCCCCTCTTGCCCTTTCGATAATCTGCTACAAACTAGAAAGAGCAAAAGTCTTGGACTAGGACCAGAGCCATGTGGTCCTCATGGTTGTATTGTAAGTCCTGGGTTGTCACTTAAAGATGAGTCCTTATGGAGAGAAACTAGAGCACCATAAGAAAAGGTCCAATGCTCTAGCCCCCTTGGTTCCATGTTGCTAAAAAGCATCTTTTAATACCATGTTGCATATATCTTTAATTGTATTCTTTAATCAATATTAGTTAGAGCAAACTGAGCGTACTACCCACATGCAAAATCCATAGGTAAATCAAGGACAAGATAATCAATATCAAGGTAAATAGACTTCAAGCGGTTCATTAACATATGCATATGAATTGAGATTGCATTAAAGTGAATAGGTAACAAGGAGCCTCATATTATACTTGCCTTAATTCAAAGTATCGCTGCTGGTCTTGATCTTCAAAGAGTTGCTCCAGAGCACCAACACAAAACTCACTGTCTACTCGGAATCAAACAGCACCACACAGGCATCCATACATACATGCATAGCAAATAAATATAAGCTATTTAGAACAATACACCAAACAGTAGAAATAGAAGTTAAAAAGGTTTTAAAACTGTTCTATGCGATGCTACGACGAGCACACAGGGCGTGAAGATCACAAAAATCGAAGCTAAAACGAAGAAGATATGAATTAAACAAGATTTCCTTAAATAAAATAATAGATTAAATCTAACCTTGAATTTTCAAAGTTAAAAACATGCTTAACAGTAGTATGAATATGTAGATTACTCAATTACGAACCTAACACAAGTTGAATGGACCAAAACGGAGCTAAAACGCGAAAGTTATGGCCTAAACAAATCTAGTGACAAAGCGTAAATAAGCGAAAGCGTATTTTTGAAGTCAACCGAACAAGATATGCTTTTAAAAGAAGAAGGCATAATCTATGGAATACGCAATGGACCACGGGTTCGATAATAGAAAAGCGCAAGGGTCCTTTTGAAAGAAACCATAGACGGCAGGTTAAGATCTAATTAATTGTAAGGGCATTTTGCAAAATTCAGCGGCAAAGGGTATCTTCTAATTTTGGCCATTGGATCGAAATCAGACGACCAGGATTGATTCGGGAGGGGAAGGTGGCCGACGGCGAGCTGTCTGCGGCGGCGGAGCGGGCGACGCTAGCGGTTCTCAGCCTACACTCCACGACTCGAAAGCGAATCGAGAGGCACGGGAGAAAAGAAGACGACGGCGAGCTCGGATAGGTACCTTACCAAAGGCGCGGAGCGAGCGGGGTGGCGTGGCGCGCGGCGAGGCGGACGGCTCATCGGCGGCTAGGGAATTCTGCGACGGTTGCTTTGCTCAAAAACGGCAATGGCGGCTAGGGATAAGGGTTGGGAAACGAGGCGCACCGGGCTGCTATTTATGGGACGAACAACGTGGGCATACGCCAAGACATGGCGTATATGGCACGGACACGGAGCGGCGACGGCGGCGGTTTTCCATCGGCTTGAGTCCAGCTCGGGGACGACTGGAGGAAGGAGTCGACCCCGACATGCGGGCCCAGCGCGTCAACGGAAGAAGCGGGGAAAGGCGTGGGACCAAGTGGACAGAGAGAGCATGCAGGAGGGGCGCGGAGCTGGGCTTCTCCTCCTAGGCCAATTCGGCCTCTAGGCCTGCTAGGGTGGTGGCCTGTGCGAGAGAGGAGCAGGCCAGACGGTGCGGGCCGAGGGGAGATGGGCTGTTGAGGGAACGGGGCTGGGCCTGCGAAAACAGCTAGGCTCGTGCGGGAGCGGAAGCGGCCGAGCGCTGCTGGGCTTCGAGGAGAAGCAAGGCCGAACGGGCAAAAAGAGAGGGGAAAGGAAATTTCATTTCCTTTTTATCCCAAGTGTTTTTCAAAGGCATTTTCAAATCTATTTGAAGCAATTTGAAGTTTAGTTTCAAACCACACAATACAAAGGAAATACTATGCAACAGCATGTATGCACAACCATGTTGCTACCTTATGATAAATTTTAAAATAATGAAAATTTTTATTTTCCTATATTTTAACGAGCACATAAATTCCAAATTAAATCATTTTCGCTCTATTTCCAAAAAATCAAATTTTAGGGTGTTACAGCGCGCCCCCTCGCACACCTGGAAAATAGGTTTCTAGAAGTGGCTAGGTAGCCCAGCCATATCTGAAAATTCATTTGTAGAAGTGGCTCATATTCTCATTGGCTATTTTTTTTAATTCTAGAGACACGTAGAGGCGAACAAAGCAGCTACAAACCATTTCTAGTAGACACCTCATAAAAGACAGTTTCAGTAGTGGCACCTCTGAAAAAACTGAGCATCGTCGTCTTGTATCACATATATGTTATAAAAAAAAGTCTTGTATCACAGGAAAATTCCAAACTGCTGTGACTGGACCTGGACTTATGAGTTCTAGTCTAGAATGATCACATATTCTTGTGGCCTTTTGGAGGTCTGTTGTCATGATCGCCAAGAATTCCATGCAAAACTCCGGTCAGTAGTACGACTTTCGGAGGTTGTTGTCATGATCGCCAAGAGTTCTAGAATGATCACATCGATGCATGCAGTTACGCGCACTTAGTCTTGCATGTATCAACCGAGTTATGATCGTAACCATGTTCGTTCTTACCGAACAAGTTGAAGGCAGCAAGGGCTCAATGTATACATGCACTTCACTTTAGAAAAAGTGGCCGGGAATCCGAGTTCACTGGAAATATATGCCAATGGTCCATGCATATAGGAGAGTGACATATAATGCCTGGTGCTCCTGGTGCAAAGTTTAGCTCTCAAATTAAACTATCGGTTTCTGCATCATGCAAACATTACATGCACAACAAGGCAGGTAATTAGGCGATTTCAATGCAAGAAGAGACCCCCAACGTGCACGGTCGATAAATCACCATCAATTCAGTCACCGTTGCCTTCTAGCTCAAGTATTGTTGAAGATCTTGTCCATCAGACTTGGCATTATTTGTGGGTGCACATATTAAATTTTTTTCGCTTCTCCTTTACTCCACGAATTATTTGTGGTACAACAATACTAAGAAATAGTGTTTTGGAGACTAAAACGTCACTTATTTTGTGTTTTGTATTTGTAAAAGGCCACTGTGAGTTCCAAGATCTGAGGTACAAACAATAATGTTGTCACTGTTTTTCTAGAGAACGAATATCATATCGTAGAAGTGCGAGATCATCTGTGATGCTACAAAAAATATATTTAAAGATCAAGCCTATAATATTGATCTTGATTGATTATTTAATGCTTTCTAAAAAAACAAGTGGATTTATTAGCATTATTTTTTCATTCACCTTAACTATAAATAATACTTTATCACAGTTGAATCATTTGAAAGCCATTTATATTAATTATTATGTAAATTTATAGGACGAGGACCCAACATATATAAGATCCTACTATCTTATGGGATCATATATATGTAACTTTCATTTAGGATCGAGATACTATGAAATTTAAGATACATGATGGGATCGGTATCCTATATCTAGGTTAATATAACAACCGTTTAAGGACACGCGCCATTGGCGCATGCAGTTAAGATTTACTTACTTGAGGCAGAGAAGGAAATTGATGAGTAGAAATATCTAAGTCATCGGATATGGTGGAGAGATGATTTGGAAATTAATATGAGAGACATCATGCATTGTTAGATATATTGTTCCCAGACCGCATCCACTACTGGAAGCGGGCTCTTTGCGAAAGTGCTGTTGCACTCGGCAAAAGCAGCTTTGCACTCGGCAAAGCATTTGCCGAGTGCAACACTCGGCAAAGAGCCTCCGTCGAATCCCCTTCCGGTAAAGGCTGCTTTGCCGAGTGCCAAATTTCGGGCACTCGGCAAAGATTTGACGCCGTTGGCCGACGGCCGATGCCGTCTATTTTTTTAAAAAAAACTCTTTGCCGAGTGCCACAGCTCCGACACTCGGCAAAGAAATCTGTTTTTTTAAACCTCTTTGCCGAGTGCCACAGCACCGGCACTCGGCAAAGGGTGTTTTTGATTTTTTTTTTAATTTTCTTTGCCGAGTGCAATCACCATTACACTCGGAAAGCGTGTTTTTTATTTTTTTTTAAATTTTCTTTGCCGAGTGCAATGGTCATTGCACTCGGCAAAGCCACCTCTAAATTTCTTTTTTTTTGTTTTTTGCTTTTTCATTTAAACAACAATGCATATATATATAATAGAAACCACAATTCAACAGCAATAAATTACAAACCACATTTATATATTACAAACGACCAAATTTGTCCGAAATCCACAATTTATTACAAACCACAAGTTCATAGTCCACAAGTTCACAAGTTCGATACATAGAAAACTACTCATAAGCAGCTCACGCGATCATTGCGCTTGACGTCTTGCGATCCGTGACGGTCCGGGTGTGGATGGCCCGACTTGCGATGCCGGCGACCCTCCGACCTGGTTCGACGCCGCCCCCGATGTCCGCTGCACAAAAAAGAAGATATTGCACATGAGTGACAAGATAAAAATGTAAGGAGTTTAAAGAAAACTTGAAAATTTCGGCAGCACCTCCCCTGCACGGGGACGTTTCCAAAACCTGCAAGAAAAACGTCGGCACGAAGGCCGACAACCACATTTCCGGCACGAAGGCCGACACATCAACTAACCCGGCACGAAGGCCCACACATCAACAAATCCGGCACGAAGGCCATCTCTAGGTTTGACACTAGGCATGAGCACAGAAAGTAAAACATACTCACCGGAGTAGACTGTGGTGGTGGGTACATGGTGCTGGCAAGCAGTGTAGTGGGATCTCGCCAACCTTGTTGCTCCCCAAGTTGTTGCACAAACTGAGCAAACCTTCTTCTTTGGGCCTCAACGACTTGTAGCCTCGGCCTTTCGGCCGCCGCTCGGCTTCCTAGGCCTCTCTTTGGGCCCCGAAGTTCTTCTGCAGCTCGGCCTACAACATTTGACCCCAATGTTTCAATATTGCAGAGCTAAGGAACGTAAAAGTCAAAGAACGACGAATGAAACTGGAATACTTACCTGGAGTGCCGCCACCGTTGTCGGCCGTTGGCTTATGGGCACGCTAGAGCTCATGCTCGCTGCTTGGAGGTGGTTCAGAGGAGGAGTAGAGCCCGTGTTGAGGACGCCGTCGCCAAGCCAAAACCGCCCATGCTCTTGCCTTCCCCCACCCGCATCACAATCTCAGGATCAAGGCGCTCCTCGATCCTCGGATCGTAGGCCGGCCCGTGGACTGACCTTGCTCCCTTTGTGTAAGTGAGGCGAGTGTGGACGCTGGAGTTGGTGTACGCCTCTGGGCCCGCATCCGGGTTGTACTCGATGTTGGACCTTGCCGAGCCCATGTGGGCCAGAGCATACGTCGTGAGTTGGCCAATTGGCTGGCCACCGTGCGCCGCCGACTGCGAGAAAGACAACAACATGTGGTTAGAAATCATGCAGAATTGAGCGCAGCTAGATTAGACAAATGGTGCAGACTTACATATGTCTTTGCATACTTGCTGAGGCTAGCGCTGCCCTGATGGTGAGAGGGGCACCTGGCATCAGCGCTCGCTGGTCGCTTTTCTCCTGGTGCTCCTTCTGCTAGTCCGCGTCCAGCCATTTGTCCACTATAGCAGCCCAGCAATTGGGGTCGGTGGCGCACCAGCTTGGAATCGCCTACAAGCCATTAGAAGATCAAATTAGGCATAGTTAATCTCAAAATAAATCAACAGGAGATGTTTTCTATTTACCTATAGGTACTGCTCCCTTGTCAGAATCTCTATCTGTCTTCTCGCCTGTGTTTTGTTGATTCTTCTCTTACGGTAGGTGGCGTTGTAGTCAACGTGCGCCTGGAGGTGGGTCTCGTAATACAAGTCCGAGACACGCCTTTTACAGGAAGCGTAAGCCACCTGGTACGCCCTTGCCTCCTAGCCCGGCTGGCACCTGAAGAAGTTCTGCATAAAGACACGAGGTATCCATTATTTTATTTGAAGAATGTCCAATGAATGCAATGAATGCAATGAATTGAGGCTTACCCACAACTCCGAAATCACCCGATCCGCCAAGTTTTTGTGCGGAGCATCGGTGGCGACGAGGGCGTAGTGGTCGAACGAGGGTACCTCTGGGTCCTCATCCTCTGACGTCCACACCAGGCCAGGGAAGTGTTCCCTGCACAGAAGTCCTAGGATCCCATTGACATTGCGAGCCGGGACCCCCTCCTCCATAAGCATCCAGTTCCTGCACAAGTGATCCCATTGACATTAGCTCTTATTATGATTTTTCAACATATCAAATGAAGAACATATGAAGTTACTTACTTATCCCCCTCGGGTGCAATCAGTGGGCGGTGTTCGGGTGCAATCGGTCGCTTTGGGAGCTGGCTGGGACCTCGCAAGTAGGGTTTCGAGGCTGAAGAGGAAGTCGAACCCCCTCCCCCCTCCTCGGACGTGTGTGGAACCCCCTCCTCAGACGCGTGTGGAACGGCGGCGTCGTACATCTGCGGACCCGCATCCTCGCCCACCATGGGCAGAGGGATGTGGTCATTTGTTTCGTGGACTCTTCGGACATGAATAGCCGTTGGTGCCTCGATATGATCGGAAGGTGTCTTAGAACTTTCATGGGGATGTCCTGATTCTGCTCCTTCTTTCCATCACTTTTGTCTATCTCCACATACCTAGAGGATTTACACTTTGGACAGTACTTTGCATCCTTGTGCTCTTCCCTAAATAGGGCGCACACCTTCGGACAACAATGTATCTGCTCATACGGCATCTTCAGTGCCCAAAGGAGTCTCGTTGACTTCATAAGCTGCTTCGGCAGATGATGACCCTCCGAAGCGACCCCCAATAATTGCCATCATAGCATCGAAGCGGGCTCGAGTCATGTTGTGCTAGGACTTCAACCTTGATGGTGCGGCCAATGGCATCCGGTTGAGAAACCGTTGTCTTCTCATGTAGGACCTTCTATGCCGAATCCAACATGGCCAAGAATGCCTTAGCGCTTGGCTCTGGCTCCTCCTCCTCATCCTCCTGCTCATCCTCTGTAGGCCTTTCAGCAAACGTCGCATCCTCATAGTCACCTAACCATCCTAGTACCCCGCCATCACCGTCAAATGTCTCCAAGTGTCGTCTCACGGCCTCCTCTCTAGGAAGATAGGCTTCACCATGGGACACCCACCGGGTATAGTTTGGCATAAATCCATACTTGCAAAGATGCTGCACCATGACTTCCCTTGTTTTTCTTTTTTCTTGTTTTCACATTGGGCTGCGGGATGAACATGTCTCTCGCTCCCTTAGCTGCCTTAAATGCATGGTCCAAGAATTTCTCGGTCTTATCCATCCATTCACGGGTGATTTGAGCTGACTTGGGCATCCCATGTACATCCACTCACGGTTATCCATCCTCTAGCATATACACATAACGGAGTAATATAACCATCAGTTGCATCTGCACGGCGTGCCTACTGTCTAATAGGTGAGGATAGGTCCTAATCCCACCCGCGGATACGTAGATGAGGTTAGTTTTCATGCTCTACTCTGATCCGAGATGAAATTTCAGCAAAGACACCTCCCGATGTTCTCCCGATACACGCCCCGGAAGGGAGAGTGTATCCGGAGAACAACAAGTGAGGTGGTGCCGAAACTCTGTCTCGGATCCGAGCAGAACATGGAAACTAACCCATCTACGCATCTGCGGGCTGTCCAAAAAACGTGGACAATCCGAAACAGATACTGTCATAAATATGCAGAGATCCGCATACCTCCAACCGTATCTGTTTCGGACGGAGACGCCTAACCTGGGCTACACCGATCTCGTACTACACAAGCAGTAAGGAAGAGAGCTCAATTATACCTAGGGTGGCGGTGGAGGCAGGCTAAGCGGCAGCGATGGCGAGTCGGTGCGATGGCGAGTCGGTGCTATCTGTGAAGCAGGACCGCAACGCCAACGAAGACAATCAGGGTCGCTGAGGTGCTCCGGGTCCCCTCCGATAGGTCCTGCTCTGCAAAAGAAGAAAAACATCACTAAAAGTTGAAAATTTCGGCAGAACCTCCCCGCACGGGAGGTTTCCAAACCTCTAAGAAAAACCGTAAGCACGATGGCGGCGTCCACATTTGGAGGCACGATGGCCAACACAACCACAAACCCGCACGAAGGCCGTCAGCGACATAAGCGGCGCGATGGCCGACAACCTGCTGGCTTTACCTTCTCCTCCCGTGAGGGCGGGATGCCAGTGTGGACGAGCAGGCGTGGGGACGAACGGCATGGACAAGCGTTCGTCCCCTCCACCTCGGCTTCCTCCCCTCTCCCTTCTCCTCTTCCTTCTTCTTCCTCCTTCTTCCTTTTTTCTTCTCCTTCTTCCTCCTCCTTTTTCTTCCTTCTTCTTCTCCTTCTTCCTCCTCCTTTTCTTCCTTCTTCTTCTTCCTTCGTCTTCCTTTTTCTTCCTCCTTCTTCTTCCTCCTTCCTCTTCCTGCTACCTTCTTCCTCCTTCCTCCAGGGCCGCGACGGCCAGGCTACTTGGGCGCTTGCCTTGGACCCGGGTAAAGGCGGTAGGCCATGGCCATGGGCGCCGAGCAGC
Source organism: Miscanthus lutarioriparius (assembly GCA_904845875.1). Taxonomy (NCBI): domain Eukaryota; kingdom Viridiplantae; phylum Streptophyta; class Magnoliopsida; order Poales; family Poaceae; genus Miscanthus; species Miscanthus lutarioriparius. Next base: position 87,672 of record CAJGYO010000197.1, read on the forward strand.
CAGGCGCCGAACCTAAGGGGCCGGAGCCACCGAGTTAAGGCGGCGCTAGAGCGGGCGTGGCTGGTGGGGCGGGCGGATGGCAGGGGGCAGCGGCTGGCCTTGTCGGGCGCCCGGATCCGGTGTGGCCATGGGGAGGGGGAAGGGCGCCTTGGGTGGCATGGCCGACATGAGCGCTTGGCGTCTTCAGCATGGCGGTCGAGGACGGGCGGCGCGCGTGATCGGTAAGGTGGGTGGGAGCAAGTGGCGAAGCTGGCAATGGCGGCGACGGTGTGACGGCGGCGTTGGCGTGCCGGGTGGGCAGCCAATGGCATGGTGTGCGTGCGTGAGTGTGTTGTGTGGAGTGAGTGAGTGTGTGGGCTGGCCCACACATTTAGTTAGGGTTTCCTCCTTTGCCGAGTGCTGGGCCGGACCGGCACTCGGCAAAGGCTTTTATTTTTTTTTAAATTCTTTGTCGAGTGCCACTTCCTGGCACTTGGCAAAGGCCCTCTTTGTCGAGTGCCAGGGCCGACACTCGGCAAATTTTTTTTGCCCCATTATTTTTTTGCAGCCTTAATATATTATTTAAAACTCCATGTTCAAATTTGGCACAATTTTGACTTTTTTTGCTATATTTCGTTAGTTTTTTTTTGTTTCGTTGAATTTTATGGAATATTTCAAATTTGAACTGCAGGTGCATGGAATAATCGAATTTGGTCGTTTAAAAAATAATATTCATGATATTTGGTGTATGTTGAGGCCGTATCCAGGAAGTCACATGAAATTTCGAGCATCTTGTTGACGTAACATGACGAGGTACATGCGCGAAAAGTGTATTTAAATTATATAAAATCCGAACGAAGATACAAGCGTCAACATACACCAAATATCATGAATATCATTTTTTGAACGACCAAACTCGATTATTCCATGCATCTGCAGTTTAAATTTGAAATATTCCATAAAATTCAACGAAACAAAAAAAAAACTAACAAAATATAGCAAAAAAAGTCAAAATTGTCCCAAATTTGAACATGGAGTTTTAAATAATGTGGGAAGACCTCACAAAAAAATGGATCAAAAAAACCAAAAAATATATATTTTGCCGAGTGCCGGCCCTGGCACTCGACAAAGAGGTCCTTTGCCGAGTGCCAGAAAGTGGCACTCGGCAAAGAAGGGATCTTTACCGAGTGCAGGGCCTTGGCACTCGGCAAAGGCCCTCTTTGCTGAGTGCCAGGGCCGACACTCGGCAAAGAATTTTTTTTTTAAATTTGACGGCGTGGGCGGGTTCGGCCGTCAAGTGCTATTTTTTTGCCGAGTGCCACTCTTTGCCGAGTGTTGCACTCGGCAAAGAGGGCTTTTGCCGAGTGCCGCCCTTTGTCGAGCGCCGGGCACTCTGTGGCACTCGGCAAAGCCACTCTTTGCCGGGTGCTAGACTTTGCCGAGTGCTACCTGGTCCGGCACTCGGCAAAGAGTGGCTTCGCCGAGTGCCTGATTTTTGGCACTCGGCAAAGCTGGCGGCACTCGGCAAATCTACGTTCTCCTGTAGTGATCATGGGTCTTGACTGACTCTTGGTGCCCCGTAGCTCGGTTTCATGAATCATGAGCGCACTTATAAATAAGGCCAGACGCCCAGAGCACCATTCTACGCATGCAATCCCTCATATATATGCCATCTCTGCACTCCCCTAGCTACAAGAAACCCAAAGAAACTGGCAAACAACATGGCCAAACTATCACTTGTGTTCCGAGTGGTGATCACCATAACAATAATACTGCGCCTTGTATCGTCCCTACAAAGCTCATCTACCACCCCAATCCAACCTGCACCTCCACCAAGCAATCCCTGCATCCCGAGCGAGCGGGATGCTCTTCTTGACTTCAAGAAGGGCCTCACTGATCCTGACAACTACCTGTCATCCTGGCAAGGCGATGACTGCTGTGCATGGATGGGCATCTCGTGCAGCAAGCGAAATGGCCACGTTGTGGAGCTTTGGCTCGAGTACGGGGCAGGACTTGGAGGTAACATAAGCTCCTCCTTGCTTGCACTACGACATCTGAAGTCCTTGGGAGTTGAAGGGAATGATTTTGGTGGCGCGCCAATCCCGGAGTTCATTGGTAGTTTCAAACACATGAAATATCTGTACCTCTTCGACGCCAATTTCAGTGGGCAGATACCACCCCATCTTGGTAACCTCTCCGAGTTGCTTTATCTCCAATTAACCAGTCAGCAGACAGGTCCAAACTTTTACTCAACTGATCTTGCATGGTTAGCACGCCTGTCAAAACTAAAATATCTTTATTTGGACGGGGTGAACCTCAGCACTGCCATCGACTGGACTCACTCCATCAACATGCTTCCATCCCTGGTGTTCCTAAGGCTTTGTGATTGTAGCCTAAGAAACGCTATTCCTCCCCCAGTACATATCAACCTCACATCACTAAAGACAGTATACCTCAGTGGTAACCCGTTTAACTCACCTATTTCATTCAAACATTTCTTTTGGCCCTTCTGGGCTCTTCCCAGTCTTGAAAATGTATATCTAGGAAATTGTGGGCTACAAGGTTCCCTCCCTGAGGTTCTGGGAAACTCAACATCCTCAAACTCTTGGATCTCAACAATAATGACCTCACAGGGGTCCCAATAACACTCAAGAGACTGCATACCCTGGAAACGCTGCATCTTGCCGAGAATAACTTCAATGGTGATATACAAGAATTATTAGAGAGATTTCCTGGGCATAGCTTGCACAATTTACAATTGTATACAAACAATTTGACTGGGAGCTTGCCTTCTCAGAAAGGTCATTTCATGGATCTTTATACTCTCTGTCTCAGCGATAACAGGATCTCTGGAAATGTACCACTTTGGATAGGAGAGCACACAAACCTAACGAAACTAGAGCTCGATTCCAACAACCTAGATGGCATAATCACACAATCCCATTTGACAAAACTAGCTCATCTGAGGTCTCTAGGGTTATCAGATAACTCCTTGACAATGGTATTTGACCAGCTCTGGGTTCCTCCTTTCAAGCTATTTATGGCTAGTTTACAGTCTTGTAGGCTAGGGCCTAAGTTCCCAGATTGGCTCAAATCACAAAGTGGGATGATGATCCTAGATATTTCAAATACAAGCATAGCTGATTCCATACCTGATTGGTTCTGGTCCACATTTTCAAAACCGATTATTTGATTCTATCAAGGAACCAGATTAGAGGCACGCTACCGGCAGTGAAGTTTGGAAAGATGGAATCACGTGGAATGGATTTCAGTATGAATCTTTTAGAAGGTGGTCTTCCAAAGTTTTCAAAAAATTTAACGTATCTTGACCTATCAAGAAACAATATATCAGGGCCACTACCACTTGATTTTGGAGCTACGGCATTAGAATCACTTCTTCTCTTCAAAAATTCGTTGTCTGGTACAATTCCAAATTCCTTTTGCAAATTGAAGTACTTACAATTTGTAGATCTATCAGGAAATCTACTGCAAGGTCCATTTCCTAATTGCTGGGACAGTTCAGAAGAAGGGAACACATCTACCAGTAATGGGTCTTCAAGTTCCAACCCAAGCTTGCCAATGATTTCAAAAATCTTTATGCTCAACTTAAATGACAACAGTCTTTCAGGACCATTCCCGCTTTTTCTCCAAAAATGCCAGCGCCTAATTTTTCTTGATCTTGCATTTAATCAGTTTTCTGGGAGCTTACCGACATGGATAGGAGAGAAATTGTCGTCCTTAGTATTTCTGAGGTTACGTTCAAATATGTTCACTGGTGACATCCCTTTCGAGCTTAGCAAGATGAAAGATCTTCAGTTTTTAGACCTAGCTTCTAACAATTTCTCAGGGATGATCCCCACGTCACTTGTGAATTTGGAGGCCATGTCCCACATTCCTGCTGGCAATGGCTCACTTTCAGATGTCGTCTACTATGGATTGTCACTTTCAAATGTTGACATTTTTTTTGTTTACGACCCATCTGATTCTGGGATGTTTGGGCCTAATGAGTTCATTCACATGAGCATGTTGTACAATGATAGTTTATCAGTTGTCACTAAAGGGCAGCAACTTGAATTTACAACTGGAATCAGGTTTATGGTAAATTTGGATCTGTCTTGCAACAGCTTAACAGGGCATATTCCTGAAGAAATTAGTGCACTTACTGCACTGAAAAGCTTAAACCTTTCTTGGAATGATCTAAGCGGGACAATCCCAATGAATATCGGTGCCTTACAGTCGCTGGAATCTTTGGATCTATCACGTAATGGGCTTTCTGGAGAAATCCCTAAGAGCATATCATCTCTAAGCGCACTCAGCCACTTGAATTTGTCTTACAACAATTTGTCAGGACAAATACCGTCTGGGAATCAGCTACAGGTGCTTGATAACCAGGCATCCATATACATTGGAAACCCCGGTCTTTGTGGTCCACCTCTCTCCAAGAACTGTTCAGATACAAAGCCACCACCACCAGGTGCCGAGGATGAGGATCAAGATGCATTGTTCATGTACCTTGGGCTGGGCATAGGATGGGCGACAGGCCTCTCGACTGTCTACCTCTTCTTGTTATTGAACCTGAAGTGGAGAATTGCATGCTTCTTGTTTTTTGATCGCTTGTATGACCAGGTTTATGTGCAGGTGGCCCTGACTTGGGCTTCCTTGACAAGAGCATTGATTGAAGCCGACATCAGAAAATGCCGGCACTAGCTATTATATCATTGTAGAGCATGATGACTCCAGTCCGTTATCATCAATGCCTATATATTTATGAATAAAGGCTGGGATTTATGTTAATCCTTTCATTTTAGAGTGTAATTGATTTTTCCCTTTGGTGTTCCCCTTAGTGCTAACTTTATTATATATCTAAAAAATACACAAAAATGATAAAGACAAGTGTCAGAATCATACTATTCCTGGTAAAATATCGATCACGGATGTAAAAGTTCTTCACATGTATATGTCCTGATGCCAATAGCGCGCTTTGAGAACAATCCAAATTGCCAGCTATACAACAGTCAATGAACTGAAACAAATCTCATTCGGTTTTTGCAAAGGCCCTCCTGTCAGAAAGCAAGTTTGGCACCAATCTCAATTCTCAACATGGGGGTTTCCAGACAACCAGAATGAGTATACTGTTCCTGTCACTGATCAGTACATAAGCAACGCATTCAGAGAGATTCGTTCCAAAGGGCAGCCCAAAGTTGCATGCTAAAATTCAGCAGCTAAATCGAAGGAATTATTCAGCATCACACTGCAAGAATTTCATCAGGTTAAACACTGAGCCACAGTCCTGGCAATTCTCAACTCTCACCAGATCACAGAAGCCTCCCAACATGACTCCTTTGACAAATCAAATATTTGCAGATTCATTATAATAATAAAGATCTTCCTTTTCTTTTCTTAGAAAAAAAATTACGTATACAGCCATATTTCTTCCATGGTTTCAGCTCAATAGCATCAACATATTTCCTACCAGAAGCTTAAACAATTGCAGCAGGATACAGCTGCCAGCTAAACATAGCCGTACAGGCGGGACCGCAGGAGAAACGAAAAACAACAGCTTCTTCAGCCACGCTGTTTCTTCGAGCTAGGTAAATCATCATCGTAGTGGCCGCCATCTTCCGCCCCATCTTTCTCGCCCTTCTTCCTAGCCAGGATCTTGTTGATCTTGTGGAGGTCATTCGTGAGCTTCTGGTCCTTGTTCTGCTTCCTGGTCTTCCTGCCGTCCTGCATCTTCACCCCAAACTGAAAGGCAGCCTTCGGCATGGCTTCTTTCTGATCGTTGTACTTGGCCCACTCCTCTTCAGTCTCAAAGTCCCACCTGTGAAGGCGGCCCTTCGCCTGCTCAAGAATCGCATATCAGAAGACACTATAAAGCGCCGATGAGAGAAGTTTCTGTATCATTCCACAACAGACGTGACCTTGGACTTGAGTAAACCATTTTAAACCAAAAAAACACAACTGCAACATAAGTGTTAGCAATATTCCCTATGCACCATTAATGCTATGCTTTACTGCTGTCTTTACTGCTCAACGGCAGCCTCTACTGCTGTCTTTACTGCTTGCCTGGGAACTATCCCAGTGTGTGCTGCCTTTAGTGTTGGGCGTCACCTGGGTTCCTCCCCCTGGCTGCCACCCTAGTCTCTACTAGCTGTAGTTATCTTCTATAAGTGTACCCTGTAACGTTGTAACCTTGTCAAGAATCGACGAATACAAACAGATGTTCATCTTCTATCAATAAGCAATGGCTGCTATATCACAACTGAACAACAGAAGATGTACAGGCTAAACAACCAGAACAATATAATATCAGGACAACAGTCTTGGGGTTATGCTCAAATACCAGATTGAACAGTAACTAAAAAGATCAAAAAAGCAGCTAGAACACCTCACTATAAGTTTTCAGAATATTCAAACACTCCTACATAATGAAGAAAAATGATGCAGAAATGAGTTCTCAGTGCAAATCAATTCAAAAGCAAATGCAACATTATAAACATTAACTAAGTGATGCCTAGTCTATCCATTGCAACTTCACAGAAACCCATGTCACAAGCATAGGCTTGCACTTGCAAAGGAACTTTTAGCATAAGATCTAAATCATTTCACTTACCCGTCCACCCATATCCATCTTCGATAAATCATCTTCATCATCGCTTCCTGCAATCTCATTATTATACTCCTGGTAACCAGGATAACACTCTGAGTAACTATCTGAAATAAAATTTGGATCTCTCTCCCGTGCATCTTTTTCCCTCAGCTGATTAAGCCTTTGATCGTCACGTTTGAAAACAGAACCAAAACCCGATCCTTGTCTGCTTGAGTCATGAACATCGGATCCTGGGATATACTAGGGTCAGCTAACACATCGTATTCCTGGGTGCTTTGCTGCACATACTGTTCCGGATAACCCAACTGCTGTTCTGCATACACATAGCTTGACCAGTCACCTTGATATCCAGCAGCTGCCATCTGGGCTTGAACAGCATCATACCCGTTCTGGCACCAGAAAAGACACAAATATTACGACCAAGTTGAATAAAATGCAAATAAAACTAAAACAGGTTATAGCACGCCATGAACATGGAGAGATAACAAATACACTGCCAGCCTCTAACATTCAAAGTGCACAGCTAAGTCACTTAACATTTATAGGCTTATACCTGCTGTTGCCAAGCTTGAGCAGGTTCAGATGGTGGTACTGGGCCATACATGGACATGGGTTCAGTGAAATTGGACTGCTTCTGATGGTTATGTGGTGATTCATCCATATCAGAAACAGGGCTCTGACTCATTTCCTTGTTAGGAACTGAATAGTCAACTCCATCTCCAACAAAAATGTCATCATCGTCTGCTCTTGCAACAGGGACTGGTTGTTTCTCCTTTCCATTAAAATTATTGTTCGATGGGGTGGAGCTGGTGGTGGTGGCATATCTGATTGATGTTTCAGAGTAGAACCATTAATTTGGGAAGGTTTTACTGACTCATCATAGTCACCACTTGCCAAATTGCTCTTCCCTGCATTGTAGCAAACATAGTACATTAACAAGCAAGCACCTGAAGATAATTCTAAAAACAATACTAGCAATACGATTGAAACAAAACTCATGCACCCTGACAAAACTAACTTTACTTTTAGTTCAGTTGTGCTGTCCCAACGTCATGTTATCATGACCGGATGGAGTATATAATATAAGTAAAAATGTGTTAGTTCTTCCAAACAAAACACTTTAGCATATTTCCTAATGTATTTACCATGAAAGTTCTCCTGTTCTCAGATTCTAACTCAACAAGATCCCTAGTATATTATTTATTCTCATGAACAAACCTTTTATATCTCTCTCCCTTTTTCTTTTTCTTCAAGACCTTCCCTGATGATCCAAGCCGAAGGTATGTCATAATTTTAGCAATCCTGTCAAGTACAGAACCATCCACGCTGACAGTTACCATCTCCTGCAAAAGTAAGGTCATTAAGAAAAGTTACAAAACACTCCAACATGCGATATGTCATCATATTGTCAGAATACCTCTGGAACCAGGCAATCAGCTTTGCTCCTATGAAGAGTTGTTGGAATATCATTGGTTACTCCCTCCTCCTGATTGGATTATAAAAAGATAGTTACTATGATTTATAAAGAAAAAAGTTCAAACCCAAAATAAAAGGAGACAGATGAAATGATACAACAAAAGTTGGAATACAAAAGAAAAAAATTCGACAATACTGGCAACTTCATGAGAATAAGCTGTTCTGGCCCACCCCTGCTCTATGTTCTAAGAAAATCTATGGAAACGATATGATTTCTTGTTTGTGATTCGTGGTTGCTATGATGCAATGACAATCAAATTCACATGAACTGTAAATCATGCCATCAGAGATAAAGTAAATTAACACACTTGAATATAATGAAGCATAATAAAATCACAAGAGACAAGACTATTCAGTTCCCAAGTGAGAAATTCAGGAAATGATTGAAGTTCTGCACCCAGGTGATCAGCAGAGAAACAGACAATTTCTTATCATAGAATGAAATATAATCATGCATTTCATATACTGCAAAAGGCAACAAAAAAATCATAGGATACACGAGTTAAATTCTCAGAATAAGAAGGTTAAAATATGAATATCTAAGTAAACCAATATATAAACATAATCTCAATTTCTCAGAATGGTTTGGATATTTATACATAATACCATGTCTGTAAGTATAAATGAACACTGATGGGTGATCAAAATCAAATAATGCATGCATCTGGTCATTTCTGTGGAGAAAAATAGGGAAATTTTAATACCTATAGTTTGTGATTTACAACGCATGAATACTCTGAAATGTATTATAGCAAACTCCATTATGCAATGAAGCAAATATATTACTATAGGAATACTTTTAGGGGAATTACCATGCTGTAAATAAATGACATCCGACCAGGAAGAAACAATTCATTCTCTTTAATTATGCTTTGAGGCTTTATGATCCATTGGTAGACAGACTACAACCAACAAAGAATGAAAATCAATAGCCATGCTGTATTAAACACTAACGTATGAAGGAAAAAAACTCACTGAAAAGTGATAAATAAAAAGAAACATACCTTTGCAGTCGCAGAAAAGGAAGGAGACTGCCTGATCTTCTTTTGTTGCCCTGAACAACAAAAAGTGAAAGATAAGTGTTATGTTCCCAAAGCACTAGGTGCATCCGGAGTAGAAACATGAGGCCGTTAACAAGTGTTGTTATCTCTGAAACTGGGAGATGGATGGATATTACATTTTACATTAAAAGGGGGCATACCCGGTGCAGAGAGCTCCCGCCTGTGTGAGGGTCTGGGGAAGGGTGTTAGTGGCAAGCCTTACCCTCGCCTCGTGTAATGCGAGGAGACCACGACTTGAACCGGGACCTTCCGGTCCTGGTGGTAAGACTCTACCGCTTGCACCAGGCCCGCCTTCATATTATATTTTACATTGTAGCACATTATAGTTTACATTTAGCACACGGTGGTGCTAATGATGGCAGGAAGCGATATTTGGCTGAGATAATATCTAGTTGCTTACACACATTCCAAATGGAACACAACATTATTGATTGTACAAAGAAAAAATACCTTACACAAATATGAGTTAGCATGCCAGCAAACCAGTTGTGCACAATGGTTTCAGGAATGCTAGCAAAGTTATGTAGTACTACAAGTGATCCAAATGTGCAAAAAAAAAAAAAAAGGAGTCACAACCCCTTTCTTAATTTACAGGAACAAGAAATTTATTCACATAGAAGACTCTTCTAAAATTCAAGAGGAAAGAAATTGGATCTCTTAAATCAACTCAAACTCCAAAACTTGGAGCTAGCAGGAAAAAGTTTGGTCAATATAATTGAGTCATCATGGAAAAAAATTCTGTACTGACTTGCTTTCTGTACAAGTGAATAACTGAATATCATGCACATTACAGTTACTATTATCGGCATACTACAGCATTCAAAATACAAACTGCATACAGTGACTTTTTTCAACCCTAATCGATGTTATGATCATATAAGGTGAAAACTGTGATAACATGACATCAGGCTGGGAATTACCTTGACTTTGCATCCTTCCCATCCTCTGCCTCAGGTTTCTTTTCAATTTCACTCCGTACTTTGTGAAGTAGAGCATAGTCCAAGCCCTTGACCAGATGTGTATGCTCCAAATCACCTTAAAAGCATACAGTGGAAATGGAATGTCAATCAAAGAGCGGCATATGAGACTCTGAGTCACCAGCCAATATCCAATATATAGTGTCACCTTCCCTACCTTTATTTTCTACAAGAATTCATGAATGACTGATTTCTTAGGCTAAAGGAACAATTTGGTGCTAACTCTTTATATTTCACTTGGAGAGAATGATGTTCTGAAACTGAGAACTGTAAGACATAACCTGCTGCACTCCCTCTCTCACGTATGCGACAGCAGTGATCAGCCCTGCTGTCATTTCTAATCACTGTAGCGACGTGGCAATAGGTCATGTCTGTTGTACTTATGATTAGATAGGAGTAGTTGTGGGTTGGAGTACTTGCCAACTGCCCTTGTACACGGCAAGGTACTGTGTAGAGTTGTATATATTCTATCCAAAGACAATGGAACACTTAGTTCCGCTTAGCCACACTTGAAGCGAGTTCGCCAACGCTAGTGCTTGTGCTGTGTGTGCTCTGAGCTCACCCCCTTTCTTCAACCTCTAGCCTAGTGTGAGTGTGTGAGTGTGCTGGTGAGCTGATTGCTCACTGGCAGGAGTCCTCAGGCCAATAAGTGGTTTCAGAGCCGGTGGGTGATCGCCGGGCGATGGTGGAGGGCGACGGGCAGCCGTGGCGGTGGCGAGAAGTCGCCACGGCAGTCCTTGGTCGCCCGGTGCGTCATGAAGTTGGTCATCCAGAGGACCATGCGGGATGTTGGCGAGCCAACTGGCCGGTCCTTACCTGCACCAACTATGGCGAAGTGGGCGGTGACCATGAAGGTCAAGCTCGAGCCCGACGGCTCTGGGAAGGCGGTTGACCAGTGGCACCGAGGATGAAGAGGAGGATTGCCTCGGTGCTGGAGGCAATCCTGGCCGTTGTGCCTCCGGAGTACCGGGAGCCGTTGGGGTCAAAGGACTCCGCCAAGGAAACTTGGGACGCCCTCAAGGCCATGCGCGTCAGTTCTGATCGCGCGAAGGAGAAGGCGCAGCAGCTACGGCGGGAGTACGACGACCTAGCGTTCCGTGACGGGGAGGCGGTGGAGGACTTCGTCCTCCGGCTGCAATCCATCATCAGCCAGCTAGCGGGCGCGCATGGCGTCATCATCGGCATTTAAGAGGCAGCTCAAGCACCTATGTTATGGTGGGCCAAGTGTACCAGAGGAGGCAACGCGCCAACAATGGCTAGGGGGCGGCTTCAGTTGGATTGGATCAGCTTCAGTCGGTTAGATCACAGGAGCTTTGCATGGAGTTTGTTGCAAGTCTGTTAGCTGCATGTTTAGTTTGTTATCCCTAAATTAGTGGCATGCTTGTAATCCGCCTATAAGGCAAACCATTTGATTAATGAAGAGTTAACCTGGGATTGAGACTCACCGTCTCCCTTGGGTGCCCAGCTGTAGCACTGTTCACCGTCTCCTCCTTGTCGCTCAGAGTCCAGGCGCCGGCCACGGCGCCGCTTGTTCGCTGCCGAGGATTCAAGCCACGGCCAACAACCTCCCACTCTTAACCCCTGCGCAATCATAACAATCTGGTATCAGACTTCATGGCTTCCTCGGGACTGTCCGCCGCCGCCACTACCCCCACCACCGCCGCCGCTGCCCCCATCACCACCACCACCACCACCACCACAGACGTTGCCGCCATCGCGCTCACCACCGCTCCCATCACGAAGATCTCCCGCCATACCATCCGGCTCATCCACACCAAACCTACTATGGCCGCCATTCCCCTCGAGGCACTCAACGCCTTCATCGCCGCCATTCCCCTCGAGGCACTCAACGCCCTGCAGACCCAGATGGGCGACATGCGCCTGCAAATGGGCACGATGACCACCAGACTGGCGGCGATCGAGGGTCGGCCATCCCTCTCCGGCCCGATGCTCCCGCAATATGGCCTTCCCGGCTATGGGGGCATTCCGGCCTTGCCGGCCTCCACGGGGCCCCGGTCATCTCGAGTTGTTCACCCATCAGACGGCCACGCAAGATCACACCCGCCATCGTCCATGCCCGGTCTCGACGTCGCGGTCTCGGCATCGGTCAGCGGCGTTTCACGTTAGCCGCCACCACCGCCCGCCACTCAGGGGGTTCCCATCACTCAAATTTCGTTCCCCACTCACCGTCGCCAAGGTTGGCCCACGTCAGTCCATCATGCGATGAGCATGCCCATGCCGTTCGCAGACCCATGACAACGCCGCCGCTGCGCTCAAGACTTTCAATAGGACACCGATCACCGATGGTCCCCTAAGTACCACAAGATGTCGCTTCGCTGCTCGACGGCCGGGATGATCCGCTTGGTTGGTCGAACAAGCGCGGTCAGCTTCTTCCGTGGCCAACAAACACGCCCGGCCGATCAAATCGTGGTGGCGTCGTACCACCACCGGGCGCGGCAGCAGAAGTGGTATCTCGCCCTCGAGAGTGAGATCGGCCGCCCCTTTGGCCGGAGTTCCGACTCTATGCCAACAACGGTTCGGTCCACCTCGGCACCAACCACCGGCCGATCCGCCAGCCGCCTTCACATCTACCGGTCGACAAGTACATGGAGCGTTTCAAGCGCGCGCGCGGCGACGCCGGCACTCTACCCCCGCAGAAGCACACACTTTCTTCACCGCCGGGTCTTCCGAACCACATCCGCGCCGATGTCGAACTCCATGAGCCGCAGACTCTCCAACACGCATTACGGCCGGCGCTTCACGTATGAGCGGCGCGCAATGCACCGATCCTCCCCGCCATCGGCCTTCGTGACGGCGCACACCGGCGCTTCGGGCGCGCCCGGCTGCCCTTCCGGCTCCTGTGGTTTCTCAGCCGCGTTCACGCTTTCGCCGCCTCGCCACAACTCCACCGGGCCAAGGCAAGGTCTACAAGAGGTCGCCCCCGGATGAGATGGCGGGCCGTAAGCGAGGGCTCTACAATTGCGGCGAACCCACGCCCGCGCCACAAGTGCACACGCTTCTTCTCGAGGTGGCGAGACTACATCGCATGACAGAGTTCAAGATGAGGACACCGGGGCCGCGGCCTCGACCGCTTTCATTGCTCCGCTTCGACTCTTCGACGAGCCGCCATATCCTCGCGCTATCACGGGATCCGCGCGGAGGACACCATGCAACTCCACGTCCGGATCGGTGACGCACGCGAAAGCCGACGGCGTTGCTTCGACTCGCTCCACCACAACCGCTTCGCCTCGGCAGCTTTCGGCGCGCACCGCCTCGGCTCCGTGACGTACGCGTGTGCCACGCCATCGTAATAATGGCGATCGCGGGGCGGTTCGCCGTGGTCTTGCCCACAACGCCGCTCTGCGGATAGGGGAGGAACATTTACGGTGGATCGCTACTCCATTCCCCTCGATCGCCACGACATGGTCCTTTGTTACATGGTCAGCGCGCCTTCGGGCCCCATCTTGTGGGATTTACGACTCGTGCATGGCATTCAACCACCGCGCCGACGCGCTTCGTGGAAGGGCATCGGGTCGACCAAGACGCGGACATCCCACCGACGGGCCATCTCCACGCCGCCAAGGCCCACGCCGCCATGCGGCACAAAGTCACAGCTCTCGGAGCGGCGCATCGGACGCCACGCCGACATCTTCGACTTCGTCCGTCTGCCCTACCGCCAAAGACGCCTGTGTGACCACCGTGATCCATCTCAAGCCGCCATCGATCCGGTAGAGTGGCAGACGTCTACAGTACCCCCGCCTACAAAAGGATGAGCCGAGGCGCAGAAGTGAGGCTATGCCGCAGCAGGCATCATCCGCCCAAGATTTCCCCCTTTTGGCGCCGTCCCTTCGGTTAAGAAACAAGACAAGAACCGGAGATTCGCGCCGACTACATGGCTCTCAACGCCGCCACGGTGAAGGACAAGTTCCCATCCTGTGGTAGAGGAACTCCGGATTTAACTTCATGGCGACGCTTCTTCACGGCTTCGACCTTCGCTCCGGTATCACCAAGTCCGCGGTCCATCCGGGCGTGGCCAAGACGGCGTTCCGCACACACCATGGCTACTTCGAATTTTGGTCATGCCATTCGCCTCTCAAATGCGCTTATCGACGTTTCCAGTGCCCCGATGAACTTCGTCCTCAAGCCCTTCCCACGCCGCTGCAAGGCTCGCCTTCTTCAACGACATCCTAATCTACAAAGACGTCTTGGACCGAGCACTGCAGCACTCCTCCGCGCCGCCTTCGGCGTCCTGCGCGAACATCAACTTCACCTTAAACACTCCAAGTGCGCATTTGCCTCTATCGTCGGTCCGAAGACCTTGGCCACGTGATCTCTTGGCCGAGGGCGTCGCGATGGACCGCTCCAAGGTGGACGCCATCCAGGCCTGGCCGCAGCTGCGCTCTGTCCGGGGCTTGCGCGGGTTCCTGGGCTTGGCCGGATACTACCGGCGTTTATTCGAACTCACTTGGCGCCATCACGGGTCCACTCACACACATTTGCTCAAGTGGGACGCTGTTCAATTGGTCCGCGGCGGTGAGAGGCGGCGTTAAGCGGGCTTGAAGGCCGCCCCTATCCGGCTCCTCCCCGCCTTGCATCTCCCCGACTTCAAAGAAAGAGTTCGTGGTGGATCGTGATGCATCCGGGTCGGGCTTCGCAGTGGTACTTCACCAGTATGCTGGGCCACTTCGCCTTCTTCAATCGACCGTTCGCGCGGCAGACTCAAGGTGGCCGTGATATGAGCGCCGAGCTCATCGGGCTCGTTCAAGTGGTGCGGCATTGGCGCCCTATTCCGTGGAGGCGGCGTTCGTCGTCCGCAGACCGACCACTCACGCCCTCAAATATATGGCCGGATCGGCGGTTGTCAACCATTCCACAACACCAATGGATTAGCAAACCGCTTGGTTTTGATTTCGTGGTCGAAAGTACCATCCCGGCGACAGAACACGGCCGCTGACGCTGGCTGTCAGCGCAAGAACGGCGACATCGCCTTTCGGGACGCCCCTGCCCATGACTCCGTGATTGGCGACACCTCTCTCCTCGGCGACTATGTCTATACCATCGCTCGCCTTCACGACGACCACGCGCCAGAGCTTCGCCCAGACGCGGAGTCGCGGGCACACCGATCGCCGTCAGCGGCAGCAATCACGGAGGGGATGGAGTGTCCGTGACGGTCTCTCATCATCTACGATGGTCGCTGCTTCGTGCTCTCCCGCGCGGCCGTACTTCCTTTCCCGACATCTTGTACTCGCCCACACCGCGGGCCACGAGGGGCGCCGTAAACGCCAGTAACGCCCGCTTCCACCTTTTCTACTCGACCACGACCGCATCACTGACCGCCGGCGACTTCGTCCGCTACCGCTTCCACTCGCCAATGGAACAAGATGGAGGAGACCGCACTTCGCTGGGCTTCTCCACTGCTGTTGCCGGTGCCGCCCCGCCAGAGTGGGGCGGACATCGCGATGGACTTCATTGAGGCACCGCCCAAGGTGCATGGCAAGAGCGTCCTTACGGTGGTGGACCGATTTCAAGTTCGCCCACTTCATCCCGTTGGGGGCACCCGTGACACGGCAACGCCGATGGCTCGAGCATTCTTCCACGAGATCGTTTTCGGCTACATGGGTTTTCGACCCATAGTCAATGACCGCGATCCGGTGTTCACCGGTCATGTTTGGCGTGACCTGTTCCGCCGGCCATGGCCCGGCGGCTTGGCCGAGCACCGCCTTCCACCCCCAAACGGACGGACGGACAATCGGAGGTCGTCAATAAGACCATCGCCATGTACCTCCGGTGCATCATCAAGCGATCGTCTGCTGGATCGCTTCGACCGGCTTTCGTGGGTGGAGTACCGCTACAACACTTCCTTTCATTCGGCGCCGCGACGACGCCGCTCAAAGTCGTTTATGGTGGGACCTCCGAATCGCCGCCTTGGCGCGCCGCTTTCGGCTAACACGGACACCGCCGACGCTTTCGCTTCTCCACCGTGACGAAGTTCTCGCGAGGAGCGCGGCCGCCTCCTCCAGAATGGGGAGTATGCTCGCCGCCACTACGACGCCCATCATCGACAATTGGAGTTCGCGGTGGGGGATTGCGTTCTTCGCCGGCCGCACCGCCCACCAAACTTGGTCCCCGGCCATCATGGCAAATTGGCCCCTAAGCACGCTGGGCCCTACCAGTGCTAGAACGATCGGACCGGTGGTTTATCACTGCGCTTCGGATAAAGCCGCCAGGATACACGACGCCTTCCATGTTTGCGTGCCCTAAAGCTGTTCATGGCGCTCCTCCGCTTATCCTCTCGGCTCTACCTCCTCTCCAACATGGCAGCCACTACAGCAAATTGAACGGGTCCTATGCCAGCCTTCTTCGCTGGCGAGTGGCGATCTCGCCCGATGGGCCAACATGTCGGCGTCCCGAGGCAACTTGGGAATCACGAGGCGCTCGGCAGATTACCCTCGCTCCAAATCGAGAACGAGCATGTTTGCCGAGGGCGAGATGTTATGGTGGGCCAAGTGTACCAGAGAGGCAACGCGCCAACCGTGGCTGTGGGGCGGCTTGGCTTGGATTGGATCAAGCTTTCACTTGCTAGATCACACAGGAGCTTTGTATGGAGTTTGTTGCAAGTCTCGTTAGTTGTATGTTTGATTTGTTATGCATGTTTAGTTTGTTATCCCTAAATTAGTGGCATGCTTGTAATCCGCTTATAAGGCAAACCATTTGATTAATGAAGAGTTAATCCAGGATAGAGACTCACCGTCTCCTTGGGTGCCCAAATTGAGAGTAATCGTTTCACCGCCTCCTCCTTGTCGCCAGAGTCCGCAAGGCGCTACCCCTGCCGCCACTGCTCACCGCCGAGGATTCAAGCCACGCCAAGAACCTCCCACTATTACCCCTCGCAGTCAGAATAAATCTACGTGGTCGCGGTCGCCCAAAAAGGGCGTGCACCTGCACTGCGGAGAGGCTCCCACATGAGTGGGGTTTGGGAAGGATAAACCGGGACAAGCCTTCCCCGCAAAATCATGCGGAGAGTATGCTTTGAACCCACGACCGGTGACTCAAGTGAGATAGCTTCACCACTCGCACCACGCACCTGGTGACTGCGCGTCGTGCCGCCTAAATACACCCAAATCGCTCTCTCCATCGAGACGATGCTGGACATGTCAACCCTCACGATTGAGGATTTGACAGGGCGTCTGCGGGCGGTGGATAACCGCATAGGGGCGACTGCGACATCGGCCGGTGGCAAGCTGCTGATGACCGAGGAGGAGTGGGCGGCCCAGATGGGAGAAGCGGTCGAGGAAGGCTCCTCCAGCCTGGCAAGCAATGGGAAGCGCCGCTGCAAGGCCCCGCAGCGCAGTTAGAAGAAGAAGGCGGCAAGCCTGTGGTCGGGACACTTGCCGCCATCATGCGGAAGATCGCCACTGGGCCAAGGAATGCCCGAACCCGAATAGGAGAAGAAGGCTGAGGCTCACCTAGCTCATGTGGACGACGACGAGTCAACTCTCCTGATGGCGACGCTCGTGCGGCCGCCGCACGCCGAGGCAGTAGGAGGTGGCGGCACGCGAGGGCACGGAAGGCATCGCAGAAAGCATCGACTCGACGAAGCCGCGACGCACAAGTCCATCTCTTGACGAGTGGGCGACGAGGTGGAGCAGCAGGTGGTACTGGACTCCGCCAAAGCCATGACAACTACATAACCGGCTCCAAGGCGCTTTCTCCGAAGCTCGACGGGCCGCGTGATGTGGTTTGAAGTTCGGGACGGCCAAGGTGGAGATTCGAGGCCGTGGCACCGCCATCTTCGGTGTCGTAACGCATTTAGCACCGTGGTACCGATGGATGTGTACTACATCCCGTAGCTACGCTCAAAGATCGGGTACTGGACGAAAGCTGCGGCAGCGCGAGGTGCCGATCGAGAGACGGGATCTTGAGGATTCGCGATCGGGAGCGGGCTTTCGCCAAGGTAAACGCTTCCCCGTAATCGATCAGACTCGCCGATTTGAAGGTGGAGCAACGGTAGGCTCGGGCGGGCGCGGCACACCGAGGAGTCGTGGGTCGGCATACCGGTTAGGCCATCTCGGCCGACGCGCTTGGTCTACCGGGAGAAGATGGTCCGAGGGCTGCCCACATCGCAGCACGCAGCGAAGTGTGGTGATAGCCGCCAGCCGTGAAGCGTAAAAGGCAGCCCGCTCCCAAAGGCGCCAAGTAAAGCGGCGGACGCCTCGAAGCTCGCCCATGGTGACCCTCGCGGGCCAATCACGCCGAAGCCACGCACGGCGGGTGGAGGTATTTCTTTCGCCTGGCGGATGATTGTAGTCGCTACATGTGGCCGCAACTCGACGAAAGCAACGACGTAGCGACGGACGCGATCAAAAAGGTTCCAGGAGCGGGCGGAGGCGAGAGTCCGAGAAGAAGCCGAAAGCGCGTACGAGATGCGATCGCGCGCGTAATTCATTTCGGTGGAGTTCGCTATGCATCGTGTGGATCAGGTGATGCCACACCACGCGCCCGCCCGATTTCGCCGCAGCAGAATGGCGTGGTGGAACGGGCGGAACCAGACGGTGGTCGGCATGGCTCAATCCATGATGAAGGCCAAGAGCACGCCCGACAGATTGGGCGAGGCGGTGACCACGGCATGTGTCATCATCTCAACCATACTACCATGAAGGCCCTGAAGGCGTGACTCGTCAAGCATGTTACGGGCGAAGCCGGACGGTCCTTCCTCGTGGACGCTTGCTTGCATCGGCCATGTCAAGAAGACGGTTGCCTCCTCACCAAGCCGGAAGATAGGAGCACGCCGATAGTACTCACGGGCTACGAGGAGGGCACCACATGACGTATCTTCCTCGACCCGCCGCCAGAGGCAAGGTGGTGGTCTCGCGCGACGTCAGGTTCGGACGAGAAGGCGGCTCGCACCGGGAGGGTCCGCACGGAAGTCAAGCTTTCAAGCAAAGACCTTCGGGCTGCCGAAAGCACTCAAGTCATCCACGTGGTGGAGACGCCGGAGCAGGAGGTGCCGAAGCACTCCAACAAGGGTGCCGAAGGCCCAAAGAAGCAGAGCCAACACTCCGGAAGAAGGATCCCACCACCTGTGAGTGGTGCCGCTGTGCTCCAAAGAAAGGAGCCGGATCTCTCCAGGAGTGTTGCCGAGCGACATAAAGAAATGCAGGTGCCGACCACTCCTAAGCAGTAATCAGGAGGCTTGGGACCACCGATCGAAGTTCACCTCTCCTCCAAGTGACATCACCAGTTCGTGGATGCCTTCCACGATGGCGAAAGGTGCGGGTTCCGCAGTTGGACAACATCGCCGGCAGAATGCAGGGGCCTCAGTTCGCGCGTAGTCGACCGCCGACGCCATCCGCAGCCGCTTCTCATTAGTGCAGGAGCCGAGCGTCATCGCGCTCGCGCCGGCGGGCGCGCCACTGGCGCGGGAAGGCGCCGAGGAGATGAAGATAAATCGAGGAGAACGAGACTTGAGCTCTCGCCGATCCGCCTGTCCAGATGTCGCCCGATCGGGATGAAGTGGGTATACAAGGTGGCGGGACGAGCGCGCGCCATCATCGCTGCCACAAGGCGCACTCGTCGCTTCGCGGCTTCGCTCCACAAGGCATCGACTTCGAGGAAGTCTTTGCGCCTTGGCGCTGCGATGGAGTTCGTCTGACTGGCCGCTCTCGGCAAATGGTAAGGACCTGTCGCTGCTTCATCACCGACGCCAAATCGGCCTTCCTCAATGGCGAAATGGGCAGAGGCGGTCTTCGCTGGTTAAGTTCCAAGTCATTGGCCAAGGGAGCAAAAGCGACTAGTTGTCCGATCGCAGGCGGCGCCACGGGCTACTGGCAGAGTTCTCGCGCGTGGAACGCCAAGTTTGACGCCACGATGGGCGAAGCTGGGTTCACCTGCTTAACAGAAAGACGCGCTTCTACACGCCGACGACGGGCGAGGAGCTCATCGCTTGCTGCAGTATCGCGGACGAATTTGATCGCCACCTGAACGCGAGCAAAGGACATCGACGGCTTCCAAGCGCGATGGCGGCGCTCGCTGAATGAGCGATTTCTGGCGCTTCTCCTACCTACCCCAAGATCGAGATAAAAGGAATGACTCCATCTCCCGGGCCGTGATTCACGCGAGAAGCTAGAGCGCGGCGGCATGGCGGATTGCAAGTCAAGCGCCGACTCCCATGGAGGAGGATCAAGGATCGAAGCGTCAAAGACCGCTGGGCTGGCGGTGGACACGACGCCGCCATCGGAGCATCGGCGGCGGTCGCGCACTCGACGATACATCGACCGGGACATCGCGTCACGGCCGGGTATGTCACGGCTTCATGGAGGATCCTCGAGAGGACCAATCGATCTTACGGCGGAAGAGGCCGATGCGATACATCAAGGGGTCAGCCGATCAAGCGATCATCTTCCCCACGCACGGCGACGGAGCGGTCATGGCCACACGGGCTTCAACAGGCACCCCCAAGATCGGGCGGTGAGCTGTAGAGCTCACGGCCTCAAAGAATGCGCAGACATGGCGGGGCGACATCGACGGACGGAAGTGAACACCTCCCGTGCGTGCTCGCTCTTCCCTGCCTCGGCTCAATTGCTTGGCAAATAAGCAGAAGATTGTGGCGCCTGCCAACATGTGAGGCGGAGTATGTTGCAACGGCCACGGCTGCGCAAGGCTGTGGTTTGGTTGTACTCTACCGGCCGGGCGAATGACCTCGTGGAAGCTCACCCCACCAAAGACTGGATGGTGGACAATAGCCCGCCATCGCCCCTAACCAAGAACCCGTCCTCCACGATCAAGCAAGCACATCGACATCAAGTTCCACTTCCTCGTGGATCGTGGTTGATGGAGGGCGATCACATCGAGGTTCGCTGAAACCGGCCTGGCAACTCACCGACATCCTCACCCAAGTCACTGGGCGCCTTCAGCTCACTTGAGCCGAGGAGGATGATTGGCATGGATGAGGTCAAGTCTTGGGTTAGTAGCAGGTTGGTTGGGGAAGAATTGTAAGACATAACCTCACGCTTTCTCCCTCTCTCTCACGCATGCATAATGGAATACTTGCCAACTCTAGTCAGAAGCGACATGGCAATAGATCATGTCTGCTGTACTATGATTAGATAGGAGTAGTTGGGGTTGAGCACTTGCTAACTACCCTTGTACTGCAAGGTACAATTAGAAGTTGTATATATTCTATCCAAAGACAATGGAATACTTAGTTCAGCTAGCCACACTTTAAGCGAGAGTTCGGCCTAATGCCGGTGCTTGTGCTGCCGTGTGTATGCTTTGAGCTCACCCCTTTCTTCAACCTCTAGCCTAGTGTGAGGTGTAAGGTGTGTCAGGAGCTGATTGCTCACCCATGCAGGTGGGAGTCCTCAGTGCCAACAAGAACATCAAGCATTACCAATTTACTAAATTTATAAGACTATGTTAAACAGCTCTCATTTTTACAGAAGTCATGATTCAGATTAGCTCTGCCAATGTGTATGCCCACTTGTTCATACACATAAAAAGCAGTACAACACAGAAGTAAGACATAGACATGCCAAAGGGAGTTTTGCCACAAAAAGGAAATTATCTCCTTATAGAAAGTATAGAATCATAACCAACCTCCTAGATATTTGCTTTTCTCAATTGAAATCTTATGAGCATTCTCGCCAACCTGTGACACAAATATTGCAGAGATTAGGATTCCAGAAAAAATGAAATAAACTAAGCACAAATGGAAGTGTTATAAATGAACATGTGATCTATTACCTCAAATCAGTCCCAGGAGGTGCCACTCGCACGAAATGAGCCAAGTTCTGTAGGTTCATAATCTGGGTTTTGATCTTCACGACGCCCTTAGCACGCATCATATATACCTGGGTGTGTTCTCGCCTTCTTTTTTCTCCTCTGAATGGAAAACAAGAGATATTTAGGTTCCGCCAAATCACTTATACAGTAAGTAACATGAGTCCTAGTTTGCATCTAATTTGCTTTTTATCAGTTACTACTTTAACATGATTACAGGTTCTGGATATATCCTAAAAGGCTAAAAACGTGAACGGATTCTGTATCCAAGACCATAGTCCCTGAGTGTGGATCCTGAATATTTTCAGCCCCTTTGATTTAAAGACCTTTAGCCATTTTAATGCAGTTCTTCCGCAGCAAACAGCTTGTGACATGTATGCAAAAATAGAATTCACAGAGATGGATAGTATTAGAGAGACAAACATAATGTAGTAAAGCTATTTGAGCTTTTTACAAAGGAGTGCAAGTAACAGTGAATCACCACCAAAGGGTGAAGGTAACCAAGTAATGTAGCAGATGGACTAGGTGACTAGAATGTTAGTTACAACAACAGCCGTGGATGCATTAAGTTCCAGGCATTCATGTAATCGCAACAACAGTAAGAA